>VWZU01015898.1:0-42514 GCA_013397095.1 Sterrhoptilus dennistouni | reverse complement strand
GTGCCCCGCTCCGCCTGCCGCCCTTCCCCGCCAGCCCCGCGTATGGGTGCGTCGGGAACTAGTCCCGTCGGGTTCGCGTTCAGTCAGCTGTCTAGGAATTCGCTTGGTTTGACTTCTGTTATTAGTCCGGAGGGGAAACATACCTCTGCTCTTCACGGCTGCGTGAAATAAAACCGATAAAAAAGAAATTGCTTACCGTTCGGATGCCTTGGTGCTGTCTGGCTGAGGATCTTGCTTTGTAGGGAAAAAAAAACGCGACCTGCATAAAGGGGTGGGTTTTTGTCCAGCTTGACTTTGAAGAGGTGATTCTTTTTGAGGGCGTTAATTAAGCTATAGGCTCCAAAGCAGCTTCCATAAATTTGTCACCTTACCACCTGTATGATATATGAAAGGAGATAGAAGTAGATTTATATTAATGTGAAGCAATGATAGTGGATAATAAAGGATTAATCCAAATTAACACATCCCTAATATTTTTTCCTGACCCTTCCTTTGCCCTTTTCAAGAGGATTTCGGAAGGAGGAGGGAGACAAGAGGTCCCTTTCCAGCAAACTAATATGAACGACATGATCAGTATCTTCAGCTTGTCTCCTGCTGCACAGTAGTCTACAAAATTCTGAAATACAGGAAGAAGAAATATTTTTTCTGAGAAGAACAAGGTAGGGGATAAAGTCCAAATTCTTTCCCAGAGGGAGGTTTTAGGCCATTTGAGAATGTGAACAGAAAATGCTGGTGAAGAGGAATGTGAGGGCTTTGTGCCATTGGTTGGTTGATCTATACCACATAAATCAGAACCACATTACTCAGCTCCAGCAGGACTTCACAGTCCTGCTCTTAAGCTAAATTTTTTGTGATATAGTATAAAAGAAACAGATTCATATATATTTAAGTGGAATTGAACTGATATTCCTCATAGAGTTTTAGAAATCCAAAATATGACAGCCTCAGCAAAGCCTCACCGGTTGGAACGGGATTTATATTTAAGAGGTGCTCTGCTCATGAATGTCATGAGAGATGCTTAACTGCAGGAACTTTTGGCAGGAGCCTTTAGTGTAGGTTCAGGAAAGCACAGCAGAGAAAGTTTTTGGTAAAATTTTCCCATGTAAGAAGGTTCCATTAGCTCTAGTACCCAACAACAGAAATAGACATCATTAATAAATGAATATAAAAAGGTAATGAAAACAATTATTAGATAAAAACCTTAAAAATAAAACTTGCTTGGCAAAGAGCAAGAAACCCTCACTGTTAAGTGGGTATGATGCCAGTTTTATCAAATTTATCTTTAATGTTTTGGACCATTTCCATCCAACAACAGTGGAATAATTAGAGAAAATAAAAGGAGTGTTAATAAATAAAATCAAATAACTTCTACACATACCTGAACCTCTATGATAGTCTATGTTAGTTGAGGGTCAGAAGCACCTTGATCTGCACAGGTTCAAGGAATGAAATCCATGCACATATGCCCCACCATAACACAATACAGAAACAATAAGGATGTTTCTTGCCCACAAGAATGTTGCTATCCCAAGTTTGCTTATTTTAAATTATCAATATGATGAGAATTTCACCAGAGTCAGATCTGACCAACTGTTTCTTGCTCCTTTGATATCAGGCAAGGATGCTCTTCTTCCAAACGGACTCTTAGTCTGAGGGCTTTGCCTAATTACTTGTCTGCAGCGGTCACCAGAGCACACCATGTAGGCTGTCCACAACACATTGGTACAGCATTTGGAGAAATCTCCTGTCAGTCCACCTTTTCAAGGAAGGGAGGAACATGCTTTTCACTGCTCTGAATCAATGGAGTAAAACAACAAAAGATGAGCACAAATCTCAAAGATAATCACATTCTTGTATTACCACTGTGAAATACAGAGGCCTCACTGAAAGAAGAGTCAGCAGCTGATTTGCCCATCAGTAAGCATGCAGCTCAAAGCACTCTGTCACATATCCCATCCAAAAGGTGTGTTAGGGTATATTTAGGTCCCTCTATCACAGTGGAGGGACAGAGAGAGGAGGGGAGGAGGGGACAAAGTACATGAGTGTGTAGGGTTGCATTGTTTCTGCTGCTTATGGAACTACTCATTAGTTAGGAAATAAAAATCTATTAAAGAAGTGTCTCATAGCAAACCACAACAGCAAATCATACTGAGGTCATGCAAATGGAGATTAGAGAGATGCAGAAATAAAGCTCAAATTTTCTGCCATCTGAATCTATATGACTCTTGGTGGTCATGACAATACATTCAATGAACCCAAAGATGAGAATTTTAAAGTGCTGTAAAACATTAGTTGGTCCACTAATGAGAGACGTGTATTATTTCCCATGCTTTGGCTTATAGCATTATTCCTTAGAGTGTGCTGTTTACTGGGGGAAGGCTGACATGGGGTTTTATGGCTGTGCTTAGACTAGGGCATTAGAAAACATGATTTCTGCATGATACTGCATGTATAGCAAATATACTGGCAAGAAACAAACATATCTTCTTGCTATGTAAGTTTTAAAATCAAGAGCAGAAATAAGCTGCAGTGAGTATTATCCCACATGAACTGGGGCAGTTGTTTTGAAGGTGAGGAAGTCAACTTTGATAGGTTCTCAAAGCAATTAAAGAATTAAAGTGCAACTCCAGTGACTGGAAACTCTTGCCAGAAAAATCTCAGGGGAGAAGAAGGGAAATTATTATCTAATGTTACATGCATGTTTGACTGGTACCTTAGATCTTTTGGGGTATCACATTCAGAACTGAAGTGGATATATCTGTAAATTCCCTGTCTTTCACACAGTAGCCTCCAGCTTTCACAACTGTGCTATCATGTGCAGCTTTTCTCCCACAGAGATTTACTAGCTGTGAAGTTTGCAAAAAGACAGCAAGAATTAATTTTCCCCCATGTTGCTTACTTTTTTTGCTCAGTGAGATTATTTATACAGGAGTCTATCCTCCCATGTGAATAAAAGCAGCAGAATTAGGCTCTGCCAACAGAAACATTTCAAGCTCTCATCCCTACACTTGAGTCAGTTTACAAGAACTGAAGATCTGTAAACTTGCTGTGACTGAACTTGTCAAGAAACATCTCCATGGTGTTTTTACAAGGATCATTTTATTTTTAAGTTGATTGATGATTGCATGTTCAATGCAAATGTAATTAAATATAGAAACTGAAATCTTGGTGATGATTTGATAATGAATATTTTTACTGAAATACATGTTCCCCAATGGACATCCAAGTTGCCAGGAGATCCAGCTGGATTTGCTTACATGCCTTCAAAACTGAAATGTTAAGGGAACACCTTAAAATTAGCTGAGAATTTTAGAGGAACGCATGGAAATGGCACAGTTACAAATAAAAAGCGCAGAGATCATAGATCTGAAAATAGCTGGTGAGGACTTGTAGGGAAATTGGCACATCTTGTAAGCAATTGTCAAATGTTTTTGGGGAAAGGAAGGGAGAGAAAAAAGGAAAAGAGAAAAGACAAAATACCCCTTCTTTGCAGCACAATATGTTGCCCTTGCAGGAAAATGCCTTCTGCCAAAAGGGTAATTTTCAGAGGTGCTTATGAACCAAATTGCTGATTGTCTCCAGCATGAGTAATTATCCCACCTAGGATGCTTTCCTATGAAAACTGCAAACACAATTGAAGTGGCACTAAGATAAATCATACAACAGTGAACAGCAGCATTATTGTGGTGAGGAAATGATGCACAATAAACAAAAGTTTCTTAAATGTTTACACCACATTTATGTTTCAAGTTCTTATCATCTTCTAGGGACTTTCATAAAGATATAACTTTCATAAAGATCTAAAATCACTATCATTTTGGATAAACATTTTATGAGAAAGAGACAAACCCATTGTTTCCATTCTGTTTCAAGTCACTTACATAGAGAACTCTCCTTCCTGCTAGAGAAACTTAAAACAAACCTGAAATTGTTCAGATACTAACTAGAGATTCACAGATTTTGTGTAGGGAGGATAATTCTCTGTATTATTTCCGGAACTGAATAATGACAAGGACAAATGTAAAATATTTTTGCCCAGGTAAAGATGTCTGCCTAATTTTTGGAGATAGCAAGGTTGCTTGAAGTACAGTGTGCTAATTTGTTTACAATATAAAACATTGTGCTAATGAAGAAATCAATACGCTGAATTTATATGTCTGAAGGAAGATACACATACTTGTGTGTCTGGTGCAGCAAAAGCAGCATTTGAGAGATGAGACAAATTAACTTCTCTGGACTCTGGAGGCAGATTTCCATATGTTCCATGTTCTCACATTTTTATATGTGTGACTTTATTCCTCTTCTCAGATCAGTCACTCAAAAACCATGAACCAGCAACAGTTATTACCCCATCACTATCAGGTATAGATATTCGGGCAGGATTATGGACATGTTTATTATTTTACCTAAGAATGAGACTGCCAATGCTAAGATACTCCAGCTGGCTCTAATTTAACAGCCTACATATTCAGCACCATGGCAGTTGTGTACAGTCCCTCTCTTTTATGAGGACTTATGAACACATAAGACTTTTTCATGGTAGTTCCCTTCTTTCCTATCAGTCAGCAGTGGTTTATTTCAATTTCCCAATTTCCAGAGCAAAGATGTTTTTTTTTTTTTTTTTTTTTTTTTTTTTTTTTTTTTTTTTTCCCAACTTGGAAATATTATGAATGCTACCAAACAATGTCTCACAAATTACTACATTTCCTTAACTCATTAAAACTTTCACCTTCATGCCTGACAAGTGTAAAAAAAACTGGTTTTAGTTACTGATGTCCTACCAGCCATTTGCTGCCATCTCTTCAATGAAAGATATTCTTCTATGAACCCTATTACCACATCATGCAAGTAATAATATCTGGTTTAGTGCAATATCAGTTAATTTAATTGAAGGGACCTTCAAGAATATTTTATTGCTGAAGCACTGAAAAAGAGAGAACAACATTTTCTGGCCTGAGCCAAGATGTGCAGAAGTTATTTCAGCATGTGGAATAGTAAAGAATGGTTGCTACATGGTGAGAATTTGAAGAGCAGTTGTTTTTAAAGTGGTTGTGTGTGCAAAACACAAACCTTTCTCAGCTGCTGTTCTGTGAATGTGAAACTTGTTCCCTGCAGCGCTTTGAATCACGATGAATTTCAGAGACATGCAGAACAAAATTTAAATCACCCTTATTGAGCCATTTGTGCTTTCATTAAGAGCAAAGACTAAAACCATACAAAACTGCAGACCAAAGAAAGGTGACCTATGCAATGTAAAATAATACATAAAGGGAAAAAGTTTACAGATACCTTTGGGTTACAGTTCTATATTGTGTTGCAGGTGGACCAGAAGCCAGACATGAGCTGGCAATGTGTGTTTGCAGCCCAGAACCTGCCATTTGCTGGGCTGCATCCAAAGGCCCGTGGGCAGCAGGGCAGGGAGGGGATTCTGCCCCTCTGCCCTGCTCTGCTGAGACCCCACCTGCAGGGCTGCATCCAGCTCTGGGCTCCCAGCACAGCAAGGACAGGGACCTGCTGGAGCCAGGCCAGAGGAGGCACCACGTATATCAGAGGGATGGAGCAGCTCTGCTCTGAGGAAAGGCTGAGAGAACTGGGATTGTTCATCCTGGAAAAGAGAAGCCTTTGGAATGACTTATTTGATGCCTTATAGTACCTGAAAGGAGCCCACAGGAAAGAAGGGGATTGTTTACAAGGGTCTGGAATGACAGAACAAGGTGGAATTGCTTCAAACTGAAAGAAAGCAGGTTTAGATTAGACAGGTGGAAGAAATTCTTGACTGCGAAGGTGGCGAGGCACTGGAATAGGTTGTGGATGTCCCACCCTTGAAGTGTGTAAGATCTACTGGGTTCTGAGCAGCCTGGTCTAGTGGAAGGTGTCCCTGCCCATGGCAGGAGGATGGAATGAGATGATCTTTAAGGTCTCTTCCAACCTAGGACATTCTATGATTCTGTGATTCTATGAAATCTGCTGTACATTTTAAGTACTACCCAGGTTAGAATGTCTGGGATTGAGAGTTATCTGACTACCAAACACCACTTTCCCATTTTCATTGGAATTGGGTAATTGATGACTTACATGTGATACAAGTGAGCAAGGGCTGCCAACAGTCAGTGAAACCTTTATGGAGGACCTAGAAATACATCTTTATTAATAAGCCTGAGGGGAAGGGAACACATAATTTTGAGTTTATTCATTTGTCCAAGTGATAAAAGAACCATCCAATTCCCCACATCCGCATTTCTCAAAATGGTCATGATGAAAGTGCTTAGCTGTGATTTCAAGAAGAGATCAACCAATAAATAATAATAGAAAATTTAAAAAGGGGGCTTAGCACAAGATTTTTATGAAAGCATGTGATATAAACCCATAATTTATAGCCACACTTATCTTTTAATTCAATTTCAGACCTACAACTTCAGAAGCTCTTATTCATGAGGAGACATCTGTTGCTTTAATGAGATATTCTGAGCTTTTGACATCTTCAAGCATATTGATACAGCAAGTGGTTTCAAAGGTTAACTGTGTTGGTTACACAACATTTTCTTTCATTAATTTTACATCTGATGAGTTTTGAAAGATTAGAGTGCTCAGTTTGGTTTCTCTACATGCTGTATTTCAAGAATGAGCATTCTCTTGTATCTTTTCTAAGTGAGGTGATCCCAATTTACTAATCTCACCTGCTTTTCTCCCTGACTCTGTAACAGGTTTTTTTCATTCCCCTTCTATATCTGTTATAAATCTTAGTAAGGTGAGGACTTAAGCAGACTACTACACATGAGAATCCACTTCTGATTTATAGTGATTTATTTTTACACCCAGAGGTAATGGGTTTTTTTTAAGAACTGCCACAGGTACCTTTCAACTGACTTCAAAACCAGATTGCAATACCACATCTACCATAACTTAAGAAAAAATATAAATTGTCTTTGTGTAAAAAATTAAAACTTACACCATCCTTAAATAGAACAGAAAATTCCTTTTTCATTTCTTGATTTTTCAGATTTTCAAAGTAAAAATGAATGTTTTCTAATAAATAATGATTGAGTTGGCAAATTTCAGGGTGTTAAGAAATTTGTCTTAAAAGGAGGAAAAAAGAAAATTGCATTTTTAAGCAAATCTATATTATCCAAAGTATATAGATACATCAAATAGAATTTTTCTGTAGAGATACATACTTTTCCCAGATTTTTTCAGCCATTCAAGATTTAATTTTTTTTATCATCCACATTAACAGAGTCTGGTATACCAAGAACAGTAGTTATGGTGCAGTAAATCTTGTAGGGCACTAATTTTTTTTTGCTCAAGGAAAAGCTCACTAAAAAGATATCTAATTTGAAACAGGGAAGAAAACAACTAGCAGTTGTTACATACATTGCTGAAAAATGTACTGAAATCACACTTATCTATAATAATAATAATGGTTATGTTTAAAACACACTTGCTTATGCCTTTTTTATTTAATTTCTTCTGTGTAGATGTAGTTACAGTTAAATAACAAGGAGTGAAAAATGCATTTTGAAAGAGAATTTTTACACCAACTTCAACAGAAGTAAAATTTGAACACATTTTTAAAATTGCATGAATAATTTTTTTAAAAATTGTTTGTTTGGTGGTAGTGCCATTTGGGATACTTATTGCACAAAGAAACCTTTTAAATAGATCTCTGTGTAACAAGCTGAAAACTGGAGAAAATCTATCTAGAATACAGTCATTAAAATACATGAAGGTCTGATGTTTCCTGCCTTTTATGGGATCAGACCTCACCTTCTCAGAGCCTGAGAAAGCATAAAGATCTCTTTCTGCTGAAGTAGTTGTAAATTATGTCCTCAAAGACAGATTTTCCAGGTGATTCAATTCCTGTTCTCAGGCAGACATGATGACCATCCATGTATTCAGGCTCTTTAAACTTGGGCAGTCCCACAGTGGGAGTTATGCCCCAGAACAGCTGGAAGCGCCGTAAATGAGATCAATTCTCAGACATAATTTCAGCTCATCCTTCCAGCAATTTCTTTAGATCCAGCATTTAACAATATTTTCAAAATTATCTCTCTCTTACAGCTTTATGAGTAAAGGCCTCTGAGTTTGAACATTCTTTGCAAACAAAACAAAACAAAACAAATTAAAAAATCTCATATTTGCCAAGGACAAAGCACAATGCCACAGAATATTTACATTCCTGCAGAGGAAGCAAGATTATCGGGGAAAACAAACTAGGAGATCATTTTTCTGTAACAACTGTGCCAATAACACTGATGAAATCATCAGTTATGTTTTTGACAAGCAAGAGAAATCAGTGTACTGAATGTAGTGCTATGCTGACTTGTACTTCACAGGAAAAAGAAAGGGTAGAGGGTTGGGAAGGACCAATACTTTTTCGAAGGAGAGTTATAAAGGCAAATATTACATACGGGACTAATAAAAATACTATTTTATATTAATTTTTTCTTGAGGATTTTCTGTTTGTTTCTTACACTTAGGAATTCAGCAGAACATACCCAAAACTGATTTAGGACTGGACTTCTCCCTCTGCTCACAGAATTATAGTGGAACAAGATGTATTGAGGAGGTTTGGAAACATGGAGTAGAATCTCCGTGGCATTGTCCACTTTGCACCCAGAGTACTTACTGAAATAAAATGATGTTTTGTCTTGGGAGTATCCATGTTGATGGAAAAGATGGTAAATGAGACACATTTGGAGCACTGGATTCCCCAGAAGAAAAGAGAGAGTGGCTGGAATAAGTCCAGCACAAGGCAACAAGGATAATGAAGGCCTTGGACCACCTGATAAACAAGGGGAGGATGAGAAAACTGTGAGGATTCAGTCTTGAAAAAAAGAGAATGTTCAGGGGAGATTTTAACAGTGTGTAAAAAGATGTGATAGAGGACAGGAAAGAAGATGAGGCCAGAATCTTCTCAGCACTGTCCAGTAACAGCGCAAAAGACAAAAAGAATTATTTAAATCTTTCCATAGTGTTTTCCTTTCTCTCAGCATCCTGGTTGCCTCAAGAACTTTTCCTCCTGTTGAGTGACTTCCATGATGCCAGAGATAACAGCCAGAGAGGGTGTTAAGAGGTGTTCTGGTTTTTCAGTTATGTTAATTGCCAACTAAATTTCTACTTGAAAACATTTAAGCAAGGGAAAGATGAAAGTATTTCTTCCCTTTTTTCTTCCTAATAGCATCCTCGTTGTGAAATTTCAAACACTCATAAAAAATGATCACTATGAACTCTTGAATTGCATTTTTTATGCATGGTGAATTTAAATAATAATAGTAATTACTAATAAGCTCCAAGAAAACTTGAAATTATGAAAAAAAGAAGTAAAGAACTGGTAAAGAAGAACAAATGACTCTTTGATTTAGGCAAATCATACTATATATTTGACATGCCACTTAAAAGAACTCACCCTCAACTCAGAGTATCTATAGCTCCAGTAGAAAAATAAGTTTATAAGAGCTTTGTGGAAGAAATATGAGATATCAGAACCTGCATCCAATAAATTTTGTTTGCTCTTGTGAGATGTCTATAACCAAAGTAGTGGTTCAGCTCACTTTTAGGGGTAGGGTCATCAGCCCTATCTGTGTTATACATATTACTGCACAAAAAACCTCTTTTCAGGACGACTCTTTCATAAGAGCTAATAGACACTGTCTGGTTTGACCCTTGATACCCATACCTTATTCTATTTTCCTTAATTCTATGCATTATTCTTCCAGTTTTTCTCTTTTCTTTTTTTTAAATTCTTTTTAATTTTATTTTTTAAATTTGTTAGTTGTTCTCTTGGTATTTTCTTTAATAGTTCCTATTATATTTCTGTTTCCTTAACATCCTTAAATACCCATAAAATATAATTTATCTACTATATGTGATTGTGGACTATGGTTGCTCTTCATTTTTATACTACTGCAGATTATATTTTGGCCTGGACGTCCACATTAGCTGGGTGCTCAAAATATTTTTCTGCCCCAAGTTATCATCCACTGATATCATACTGAACTGGAGTATGCTCTTTTAAAAACCTTCCTGATGGCCTGAGGATGCAGGAAGTTTGTGCTTACTCCCCATTGCAAGAGCAGACAGGCAGCTCGTGGAACTGATACGTGTAGAAGATGCCGTGGTGATGCACAGTACATCTCCAGTTCACATGCTGGGACAGACCTTCACCACAAGAAAAGAGAGAAAGAGTTCTAAAAAACTTAATTGGCCACAACGTTAACGTTTCACAAGGTGTTTCAATAAATATTTCAACCTTATATGCCAATGCCTCATTGATATTACATATGGCTTTAAGCCAAACTTTCTACTTCTCTCATGACATTTATTTATATTGTTTTATGTGGTACAGTGACATTTGAACCCTTCCTGAATATTTCATTGCCTTTCCTTTCAGCATTTCTGCCTAGGAGTCCTTTTCCTTTCAGCATTTCTACGTGGGAGTCCTTGAATCATAGAATCACAGAAGGGCTGAGGTTGGAGGGGAATGTTAAAAAATCATCTCATCTCCACACCCCTGTCATGGACGATGACACCACTCACTAGACCAGGTTGCTCAGAGCTCCATGCAATCTATGCTGGGACACTTCCAAAGATGGGGCATCCACAGCTTCTCTAGAAAACCTCTTCCAGTGTCTCACCACCCTTACTGGTATTTCTTTCATTTTAAATGTCTAGTCTAAGTCAACTCTATTTAATTTTGAAACTATTTCCCCTTTTGTTTTGTCACTACTTGATGGAATTATTTTGGATCAGCATTTTGATCGTTGTCTAAATGGGATTTGAAAATACAGACCTAGATTTTTCTTTCTGTGATCAAATAAAAACCACCTGTAGTTGTTCAATGTGATTTTGAATATTTTTCCTGTTCTCAGTGATTAAGATTTGCACAGTTAGAGGATGCCTTTTCCTAGATAACCCTTTCTCTGAAAGCTAACACAGCAGTCACTCTATGAGGGTTCCTTAATCCTTAAGACCTTTTTGAAGACAAAGAGAGGGAAATACAAGCAGATACTCTCCTTTTTTTGTCTTTTTACTTTAGTGTTGAAAATAATATATGTAATCAGTTGAGGAGCGATGCTGTAGATCTATAGTTTTATAGCTGTGCCACCTTAAACACCAAAATTACAGAACATCAGCATTTGAAAACACAAAAACCACTAATCTAGAAAGCAGAGTATTTTCACAAAGATATGAAAATAAATAGAGAGTCAAGGTCTTTGGCATACTAAGTTTTTATATATGTTCAGAACAGCTTAAATAGTTTCACTTAAGGGACTACAATTCAAGTAAAGCGAGTGTTTCGCTTCCCTCTGTCTCCTACCAGATATACCCTGAGAGGCCAATGACTCTTCAATGACTGAGTATAAATAGTCATTGTCTTGGTGTTTGAAAAGCCTCTGCAGGAGAGGAGATTCACGTCTCCTTGAAGACTAACAGATGAAATTGCACGTTCATACTTAGCAAGGAGATATCCTTGAACATCTAACCAAAGAAATGAGTTTTACATTTGATTTTAATTGTTGTTTACTGTTTTATGAGTTTTAGTCCTGGAATACGGAGTGCCATAGTCTAGATCTTGTTCATCAGATAATTCCCTTTACTGGTTTTTTGATTGTTTCTAGCTTGGACAATGGCATTGGGATTTGCTTGAAATGCAGTTGCAGATACTGGAAGTCATAAACCAGGTAGGTTGCAAGGGACTTCTGGAGGTCATGGTGTCTTCCCTTTTCTACTTAAAAAGGGATAATTTTGAAGTTAAATTAGATTACTCAGAGCTTTATAAAGGTTACAGAAAGTGGTTCAATGAATTTTATTCAGTATAGAATAAGTAAAAGCTGCTGTGCTCTGCATTAGGTGGAAGCATTTTGAAGGTTTTGCCTAATTCTTTCAAAAATGTAGAAACATTTAAAAGATTTCTTGATGTAGGAACATTGAAATTTTTACAGCAGAACAGAAAATTTTTCCCTTTAATTCTTCTATTTCTGAACCAATGTCCAACTAAATGAAAACTCCAAACCAGCAGGAGATAATCTGACAGACATCTAATATTAAAAAAAAAGCTGATAATTGGAGATATTTTTGTTTACACAAAAGATTCATTCATTTTTAAAATCTTCTTAAATTTTCATCTTTAGCAAAACTTTATGCCAACTAGTTTTAGAAAGATTATGCAAGAAAGAATTCTCTTTTTAATTCATTATTCTACAACATTCAAAAGTTATCATAGTGTCATTTATACTGACTTCCTTCAAAATGTGTGTATTACACAATGCCACAACAGTATGCTTTCTGTTGTCCAAAAGTATCTGCAGCTGTAAACTGGTCTATGAAAAATTAAACGTATGTTTCACAATGAAATAGTCCTATCTAAAACAAAGAGCATTATGTTAAGCAGTGATTACTTAATTATTAAGTAAGGATTACTTAGAGGTTACCTGGGGGAGCAATAGTTTAAAGAACAGAATGATCAAGCACTCCAGAGTTCTGGTCAAAAGAAGAAATTTCATTTTTTTTTGTCTCATTGAGTTCCAGAACACTGCATTCTCTTCAGTTTCAAGTATCATAAGGTGACAATTTGTTATAGTCTGCTTCTGCTACCGTGTACGGCACAAGAAGGACACTGGACACTATATCTGATGAGAAACAAAGGAAAAAGAAATTCACAAGACATCAGGGCAGTAACATGCACATTCATATCCACAGAGAGGAATTTTTGAGATCAAAAGATATCTTCACAGTAGCTTAAACTAGATGAAATTTGACATACTTGAGGTAATGGTATATTATTATCAGTCTGTATCTATTTATTATTTTCTCATAATTTTGAGTCTTAAACTTCATCTCTGTCTTCATCTGTAAGTTTCTGATTGTTGCTGTGTCCTGAGTTGTAGTGTAGGATGTATACAAAGTATTTATTCTATCACCATCTTCATGGACTGTTAAAACCAAGTGGGGCAGTGTTCTAGTGTTGGGCTGTCTTCTGCTAATGGCCCATCAACACCTTGCCCGTGACTCACAGGTAACTCCCTCCAGGAGTTATCTCTGTTTAATGGGCCATCAAAGACCCACTTCACAACTCATCATCCCATTGTGAGATGCTCTGCCCACGGGGAGGAGCCAAGCATTCTCACCTGGATATAAGCTGGTATTTAGAACAGTGCAAAGAGCCCTTACCTACGGGATTCCCAGAGGACCAGAGCTCCCAGACCTTTCTACAGGATCACTGCTTCAGGAAGAGCACCTCACCTGGACTGCTTCCACCATCCTGCTCAGGTTGTATTCTGACTCTGTCAGTGGTCCTTTGTGTTATTGCATTTATTTTATTTTATTTTTACCTTTTTACCTTCCTTCTTATTAAATTGTATCTCTGACTTGGAGCCTCTCACTCGTTTTGCTTTCAAACCACAGCATGCTGCCATTCTAAAACTACTATTTTCTTTGTGTCTCATGAAAATATAGATACTTTTTTCATCATCAGTCTTTGGTATCTTTATGAATTAATTCTTTAATTATATGAAAAGCAAATTGCTTTTTTCAACTATACATCCAGAGTCTGATTTTTTAATTCAAGTTGCAACTAAGTCTGAGGCTATTTTTTTTATTCTTTAAAGGAGAAAAACATTGTTGGTAACTGACAAATTAAAGAGGGGGAAAGTAAAACAATTAGCAAATGTTTTGCTTATGATTAGCTTTACCCAAAACATTGACTTAAGAATGATGTTTCACTGTAAAAGACATAAAATTGAAATAACAACAGTTCATCTCAATGAAAAATATCCATTAGAGGCTTTACACCTGTAGAAAAATTATAATATACACACATTGGCCAGAAAAATTCATATTGGCCTATGTAAAAGCTGGAACCAACCCCAAAAAAGAATATTTCATTTTTTTAAACAATACATATTTATGCAATTAACAAGTTTAGGAGAATTCTGTTTGCCTGTTGTGTTCTGTAATTTGTCTTCTACTACCTTTCTGCTGAGGCATACTCCAATAAAAGTAGTTCTTTTTTGTTTCAGCTTCCAGCCTAGAGATTGTGGTTAAATTTGCAAGGATAGTTTTATTCTCTGAAGGAAAAGAAACAAGAAGAAAACATAAAATTGCCCATTAAAACCAAATTCCTCTGTTTGTTCCTGTCTTGCTCTTCAGGAACTGCATGCCCTTTAATTGAAGTTAACTACCCATACCAGCACATATGTGAGTAACTCTCCTGCTCTGCTATATTCCTCTAATCCAGGAGAGTAATGAAACATAAAGCAATAAATTTAATCGAATCCCAGATTAGTGGGGGTGAGCAGGAGAAAAAGAAACCGCTACAAGATGTTTGGTATTAAATGCCCAAATAAGAAAAGCAGATCTCTGACTGCTGAGGTTGTTTCCAGGAAGGAAGGTTCCCTGGTCAATCAGTGCAATGTTGTTTCCCATCACAAATCATTTTGCACCTTGTTTTAAGGACACTTTGGTTATCAGTTATAGGAATGAGCTGTTGAATTCCCTGAACTATGTGCTGAATGTTTATGTCGTACAATTATCTTTGGCTTTAAGACACAAACAAAGCAAGTGGTTGCCAAAGGCTTGAAAATATTAAAAGCAGTGAAGTGTTCACTGACTGAAAGAGAAACTGCACTCCACGAAGATCACAGTTTTTTAAATTTCTTTTTGGCAGTAAAAAACCTGAATGGAGGCTGGTGTCAGAAAAACTGGACAGAGTAGTGAGGGGAAGAAAAGACAATGCCTTCAGATACTCCTTTGTGTCTATCTGTGTACAGGACAGAATGATTCATTCTGAGTACATGCTGTAATAGAGGAATTTCCTTCATATTGTCCTAATTCTCAAAAGAAAGAACATAAATCAAGTATTTTTACTAAGACTGGTGTATCCTCACTGAACAGTTTTGATCAAAGATGCACATAGAGAAGTTGAGGGATTAGGCCCTCCCTTTTTTTTTTTTTTCTTAAATCAGGAAAGATAATCATTACATGGGAGACACTGATGCAAACTAACTGGATGAAAATTATAATAATATATCTGTACCTTTGAATCTACCAGGTATTTAGGTCCATCCTCAAAGAGACACAGTGCAAAAATTGGAGAATGGGAAAACCTCATCGAGATCAGCGGCCTTCGGAACGCCTGCCCTGGTCTGGCAGAGAGTTTGATGGCATGAAATTCTTGCTCAAGAAACAAACTTAGGCACAATAAGAGAACTTGAACTATTTTCTACAGCAAAGGTCACAATCAGATCTATGCTCGCTGTATAAAGTCCATACTCACACTAAAACTTAGCTGTGGATTCCATGGGTCAGCTGGTTTTGATTTATGTTGTCCTTGAAAATTCGTTAATAGGTTTAGTGAACAAGGGGAAGACTCCAGCATGTGGAAGTATTGACTCCTTCAGAATGGACATGATTAAAGATTGGTAAGTTCTTTTATCTTTTATAGTTCATATTTCTTTTTCTGTTCCATAGGATTTTGTATTTTTCTTTGGTTTTATAGCAGATGCTTTTTATTACAATTGACCTTTCAAGCTTAGGGGAATATAGCAAGCTAATATAGATGGGAATATGAGGACTAAGCCTTGAAACTTTTGTTTCTCCCCTTCTTTTTGCAGACTTGACATTCAATTTTTAATGTATTTGCACATGTTTAAGCCTGTGCTATATAAGTATACACCAATGACATTTATTATCCATGTGCAATTCACATCCTCTGTATATATCTACAGCTGGGGATAGATACTACAATCCTGCATTGAGGACTCCAGTTCCTATTACTTCAGCTGAATCCAACTATTCAGTTAGTAGTTAGAAATGATTATTCAGTGAGATACACCACTAAAATTAGATATCTCTTCACAAGAGCATTTGCTTCTCCTTTCCTTGTCATCTTTTCAAAAGGTCTTTGTCTGGAAATGAAAGAGCTGAGTTACATTCTGCTGCTCTGATTCATCATGAGGTAAAGTTATACTTACGTGGGTTTTGATTAGACTCTTAATCCATAAGGATGACAAACTCAAGTCTCAATGATATTTGCTAATCATAAACACCTTGTTCCTTTGTTTGGCCTTCCATGTCATGATGTGCCACAGTGAGGCTTTGGCCAGGAGAACTCACACAAACATTAACATAACTTGGTTTTTTGTCTTTCCTTCATACTTGCTTCTCTAAAGGACACATTTTAATAAAAACAAATTTGAGAGAGCAATATTTATTACAAAAAATGAAAGGCATTTTTCTCAGGCAAATAAAAAAAATAAATTATATAGCTGAGAAGAGCAGCTAAGATTTGTAAATAAAGTACTTCATATTTGCTCCTTGCACTGTTTCTGGTGTGGAGACAGGCATTGATTCCATTACAGCAGGGAAGTATGGCTCTCCAAAGGCATCACTGAATTGGTAGGAAATGGAATAGTGTTTAATAATTGGGTAGAACTGGCATTTGTGAGTGCATGCAGAGATCTGAAGGATCTTAGATATTGGGTAAAATCTCCATTGGTTAATAAGTGATAATAAAAACAGCAGGGTATTGATTCAAGTTTGCTGTTGATACCTAGAGTCATTGCTATAAGACACCTTTGGGCACAAATGGTCAGGTCGGGTCACTCCTGCGCTTGCACAGCTTCTCATAAGGCTTGTCCTCCACTTTGCAGGTGGTCTCTCCTATAACAATTCTTATAACAAGCAACTCAAATCATGGCTTATGAGAACTTAAAGATATCTCCATTACAATCTCCATCTCTGGTTCTTTTGTGCTGGATTTTAGTGTTAAACATTGCAATGTACTCGTCCCCTTGCTCCCAGCCTGGCTAGCAGCAAGGGGTTCTTGCAGAAGTGTAATTTCCACACCATGCAACTCAAAACCTGGATTACAACAATTTAAAGGCATCTTCCTCACCATCTCCACCCCTGTACCCCTTGGACCAGACCACAGGTTTCAACATTGGAATGGGCTCCTCCCTATTTCCCCCACTTCATCTTGGACTTATCTGGAGACTGCAGTCCCTTCAGGGTGTACTTACTCCAAGTGGAGCCTTATCTGCTAGCCAGTCTCTCCAGAGCCATAGCTGCTCTGGAGAGCTGTAACTGGCACAGACACTTGGAGGTACACCCACTTTATTGTGCTCCTATCCACAGCCACAGATGTTCCAGGGTGTCCTGTTCATTCAGGTCACCATGCTCTTGACTCCAGTTCACGCTGGAGTTCCAGCCTGCGCAGTGCAGCAGCACAGCAGCAGTTGTGATGCCCTGGCCATGTGCCAGCCAGATGCATGGCCACTGCTGCTACCAAAATGTTCCCAGAGTGAAATGAGAAACAGCAGAGCAGCACAGCAAGCAGCAAAATAAGAGCAGAGCCACTAATGAGCACTAGAGTGGAATATACGGCAAGGTGAGCAAGCCCCGTGGCAGGCATAGGAGCCCATCCATTAAAACCTAAGCAGCAATGACAGCTCTGCATTTGATCTGGCACATTTCAATCAAATCTCTTGTTATCTCGAAATCTTTGAGCTCCATGTTGCATGCAGAAAAGGACTGTCTTTAACCCCAGCCAGCAACTACACCCCACAGTCACCTGTTCACTTTCCCCCTGGTGGGAGAATGGGGCAGAATCTGTAGAGCAAAAGTGAGAAAACTCGTGGCTTGAGAAAAAAGTGTTTTAATAGGGAAAGGAAAAGCCATGCTTACAAGCAAAGCAAAACAAGGAATTAATTCCCCACTTCCCAAGGGCAGGCAGGTGTTTAGTCATCCCCAGAAAGTTTTGCTCCTATCATACGTAATGGTGACTTGGGAAAACAAATGCCATCTCTCCATATATGCCATTCTTCTTTCCCTAACTTTATGTGCTGAGTGGGACAACATATGGTCTGGGATATCCCACTGGTGATTAGGGTCATCTGTCCTGGTTGCGTCTCCTCTCAACTTCTAGTGTGCCCCCAGACCTGACACTGTGCAAACACTGCTGAGCTGTAGCTAAACAGCCCTGTGCCAAGAGTTTTGAGCACAATCCAAATCATAAAAGCTAATTTGGAAAAAATATCTCTATCCCCATCAAAACAAGTGCAAATACATAGCATAAGAAGCACAAAATCACATTACACAGCACTGAACATAGCCATTAAAAATTTAGAAGCCAAAAGACCTATATATTACTGCAAGTCCAGAACATACATATTAGTGTAAGGTTGTCAATTTAATTAATGTTTTAGTAAGGTCTCTATTCAGAAACTTTTATATTACAGATATAACCAAAACAAGCATTTTAAGGGGTAACTAGCAGAATGTCAGTCTGACAGTGCTACATATGCCTACAATACAGCCTTAAAACATAATTGTCATCACAAAATTAAAAATACTGATGTAACAAACATGCACAGAAGGGAATGCTATATTAATTATTATTTCTAGATTTTGAGTTTTTAGTTTATAAAAAATATAAAAACACAACATACACCCAGAAAGACTATCTTGTATTGGATGTGCTATTATAGTGAGTATGAGGAAGGTCACAATATAATGAGCTTGAAAGAACTTTTCCGTATGTGTTCTCCTTCTTTTCTGATAGGTTTGCAAGGTTAAATGGCAAAACATTTATTAGTCATAGGGACTACTATCAGTGAATAAAAAGAAAATAATAATCACATTCAAACCTTATTTGTAGGAGAACCTTGTGGTGATAAGCAGAACAGTAAAAATGCCAAGAAATCAACTCTCCCCAGAAACCCCAGGGAACAAAATTACATTTCTTACAGCTTGACTGAGACTTCGTATTGATCTCCAAGAAGTGAGTTGGCTTGCTTCAGTGCCTCAGTTTCCTCAAATATAAAAATTACAGGCATTGCTTAGAATATATTGAGAGCTGTTGTAGAAAAAGTTAATTGAAACTTAGAGATAGAAGCTTAAAGATTAATAATAGCTAGAGCAGACAAAGCCAGCAGCTTAAACATCAATAGCTGGAGTAGGCACGGCTTGTAGGTTGTGGTATATGAACTGTAACAGCAGTATTCCAACATGCTGAATAACTAACTAGAGAAGCTGACCTGAGGGGATGTGATATTGTGTAAGGAGACAACCACTTAGCAACTGCTTAGTAACCAAACAGGAAACAAATCAAATGGAAAAAAGATTTTAAAAAAACCACAAAAATACCCAAAAAAAAAAACCCAACCAGGGCACCGTGGACCTTACAATTATTATTGTTACAAAATTTTACATTTGGAGTGGAGAACTCAGATTGTGGGGATGTAATTGCCCAGGGATTTTTTGTATGAGGTCCCTCTGTGGAGGGACACACAGCTCGAGCTGTAGTGTTATTAATAAAAAGTACTTTCCTAAAGGAATATGTCTTTTGGATTGTGCAGAAAGGTGGAGACAAACCCTATTTGAGCAGGTGGCATGTGCAATTTCCATAACACAGCTTAACCCATTAGTTATTATAAAGCATATAGGTCTTCACATAAAAGGTATTACTGAAGTGCAAGGGTACCATTTTAATGTAAAAAGAATGAAGTGTGAAACATAAAACACAAAATGCTTCAGCACAGAAAAAGATGAGGAGTTTATAGAATGAGGCCAAAGGAATGAAAAAATAATTTTAGGGAAATGTGAAGCCAAGAATGAAGTATTATTCCTGCAAAACTATTAAAGAGAAAGGTAATCTCTAGTAGTGGATAACCTTTTAAGAGACATTAGGGATAATCTTTTGGTAGAGGTGCCTGCCACCACAGCCTATTTACATGGACAGTTTCTTGAGCATTCTCAAAGGAGGATAAAAGGGTGAGAAGAGAACTAACATCAGGGAAATACTTACACCAAACCAGAACAAGAGGAAAAGCCTGAAGGAACATAGCATTACACGAGGAAAAGAACAGAACAATTTGAAAAAAGAAACATATCTACAAAAGACACTAAAATCAACCGGACCCAGTACAGAACAGCAGAAACCCAATACACAAGGTGTGAACCTTCCTAATACAAAGTAATCACTAGAAGAGCCTCAAATAACATGTATCCAAGCTTGAAATCATAGAAGGAAAGAAAGATAATGCTGAGTAAAANAAGGGTGTTTAAAAAAAAAAAAAAAAAAAACACAGAAGAATGAATAACAGCATTGTTTAAGGCTTACCAGGATGGTTTCGTGAAATATCTTGGTGACAAACAGAACAGTGCTTCACATATGAGCAAGTGACACATAGGATTTGTCAGAGAATTTTTGGACAGAATGTACAGCCTTCAAAAATTTTTTAAACATTATAAAATCTCTTATTACTTGACCACCCAAAGATGATTTTTACCAAGGCCATCTGGTACTGCAGGAGATAGATGCAGTTTAGGAGGATAAAGAGCTATCTGGAGGAATAAAGAAAAACAAGGTGAGAAGAAACAAGCAAAAATGGATGTATGTGCCACATGTGGTACTGCAAACACCAGTGTAGGGTCCTGCTGTTTTCACTGTGCTTGGCAAAAAGAGAAGGATGTTCTATTTAGTCACAAAATATTATAAGGAAGCAAAATTAAGAGTGGCAGAAGACAGGAATTACAAAAGCTTACAAAGCAGTTATACTTAAAAGAGCCTGAATAGTTAAACAACTAAAATGCAATTAAAATGCACTTTTTAAAATCCCAGAGCTAGTCAGAAAATGCCATTAAAATGTAGTTCACCAACAAACATGGAAAATAAGTATCAGAATAATATCTTAATCAAATTAAAAAAAAAAGTCATCTTCCCTGAGGTTTACACTAACTTGAGTATTATACTCTTTTTAGCAGTGAGGACAAAGTAATTTCATGTATGATCAAAAGATTAAATCAGAATTTGTAAACAGTAAAATAAATTATTATATAAAGATAATTTCTTTCAGGACAAGAAAAGTTATCTACTGGAAAAATCATGAGCAAATAACTTTAACAATAATGACTACATTTTGGTCCAAAACACTGGACATTTTGCTAATTCAATACAATTTCAAGTTCAATTTTACAATTATTGCAGCTTCCTGGTATTTTGCAAAGTTAGGAAGTAAGCCTTCCCTCGATCTGTGATAACAAGTGATCATGGCAAAGTTATATTTAGCATTATAGGTGGAAAGAAAAAATTAAGAGCTTGAGAATCTATTAATTTGAAAGTATTTTCCCCTTATCTTCAATAATGTGGTATTGTAGATATTTCCCTAATTAGAATATTTGTATTTTGCAAATATTGCTTAGGTGTAAAAATGTGCTGCAATGTCGTAAGGTTCAACCACAGTAATACAAAAGGGGAATAGCAAGCAGACACTCCACTTTTTTTGTCTTTCTCCTCTATTTCTAGAATCAGACGTAATTTTGTCAAGTTTGAACTATTCAATAAAGGAATTATTTCTTCTAGGAGCACAGGTAAACTGGATAGATATCCAATTTTGTGGCACACTTGGGAATTAGTCCTGTTTTTTTTACTTTAACTTTTTTTTTAAATTTCTGCTTTAATAAGAGGCTCTTAGAAGCCCTTTCTGTCATAACATTGTTATAGAAAAAATAATGGGTCCTCACCTCCTTCTGCTACTACTTTTGAAATATTTCAAATAAAACCTGTTAGTGGAGAACTAGAATGAAAATGGCAAGTAGCTGTGAAGCCGTGTTGCTGAAGCCTTATAAAAATATGGCTAAGACTTAGAATCCAAGTTAGCTTGAACTAGCATGAAAAAGTAAATTACTGATTGTTTTTTAGTTTTGTGTAAGAGCTAACACCTGAAGTAGCTTTTTACACCATATCCAAGCAAACCATACATTAAACAAGTTCATTAAAATGCTTTGTGCTCCTAACAGAGGGAGCCAGTACAAGCTGACATGTTTGGGGACAGGCCTCCACCCCGCTCTGACAGAGTGTGCATCCTGCAGGCTTGGGACTGTGGGAGTGTCTTGGATGGAGCGATGCACCTCAGTGCTAAGAGACAAGCAGCAATATGTTTATTGATAGAAACTGGAGATTTAACAGAGTGGAAAATGTGGCAGGGTTTTGACAAGTTCTGATGACACGGTAAACTTTATTTGCTGCAGAGAGGACAGGGTCAGACAGAACTGCGAGGGAGGCTCCTTTTGAGTCACAAAGCACATTCTAATCTCCTCAGAGGGGAGTTTAGTTGCAGCTGGATCCAGATTTACTCCCAGATTTGACCAATGGCTTATGTCTAAAGCACTGTATGTGCACAATCAAGCCCTTATATTACTTAGGTAAGATTTCAAAGTTCAGTGTACTCATTCCCAATTCTGTTACTGGGTGTCTGATTAGATAAGGAATCTCTAAACCTTCCACAACCTCTGAGCAGCAACCTTTCGAGGTGTCCCTACTCCAGGGCAGATCCTGCTGCGTATCCCATGCAGGATATCTGAGTGTGCCCCAGGCTCTGCACTGTTTATGGAGTGAGGAAATGGACTCATGGTCATACCTGCATCCTGACTACAGCTGTCAGTGTCTTGACATGACTTGAGTCAGACCTTCACCAGCACTGGGGTTGGTGTGCACGTGGCTCCAATCAGCCCCTGACTGTTGTTATCTGTCCCCCCTGAATCCACAGGTACAATGGCAAGGAAAGGACTCAACTGAATGGGGCAATCTCCTGGTGACAAAGGACATGGAGAAGGCTGTGCCATTCAATAATTTTTTCATGAATCCCAGGCCTTGAGACTCACGGGAAGGTCTGGAGCAAGGACTGCTTACTCTCTGTGGAGGAGGATGAAATTAGGAACCATTTAAACTGACTGAACATACCCAAGTCTCTCAAACCTATTGGGATGTCAGCACGAGTGCTGAGGGCAATGGCACAGGCCACTCACAGTTATCTGTGGAAGACTATGGGAATCCAGGAAAGTTGACAAAGACCAGAAGTTGACAAAAAGTCCATCTTCAAGGGCAAGGCCAGGAAACTGCAGGCAAGCCAACCTCACCTCAGCCCTCAAGAAGGGGATGTAGCAAATAATCCTAGTAAACCATTTGTAAACACACCAAGGACTAGAAAGTGACTGGGAGTAGTCAGATTGGATTTATGAAGGGAAAATCATGCATGAAAAACCTGATATGTTTCTATAATGAGATGACTGGTTTGGTGCATGAGGGGAGAGAAGGGAATGTTATTTATCTTCAACTCGGTAAGGCTGTTGATATTGTCTTCCATAATACCCTCACAGACAAGCTGATGAAGCATGGGCTAGAGAAGTGGACAGCAAGGTGGATTGAAAATTGCCTGTAATAAGTAGCTCAAAGAGAAGCTGGAAGGTGGTCCCCAGTAATGTACCCAAGCTGTTTATACTGGGCTCAATCCTGTTTAACACTTTCATTAACCAGGATGATAGGAAAGAGTCTGTACTCAGCAGTTTTTCAGATCATATAAAAGTGGAAAGAGTGGCAGGTACAACAGAAGGTTCTATTGTAATTCAGAGGGGTTTTGACAGGCTGGAGAAATGGTCTGATAGGAGCAGCTGGGTCCCCAGAATAATTCTTGCCTCTGTCCTTCTGAATTCACAACCTGACTGGACCCAATCCTAGGCAGCTTGCTCTGGCTGACCCTGCTGTGAACATGGGGTTTGAAGCTGTCTTCCTGCCTCACCATCCTGCGATTCTGTATTTAAAATGTTCAGTATTGATAGTTATTGTGAAGCCTTTGAAATTTTAAAAATAATCAGATGTACGATATTCAATATCAAGAAGTACGTTGCTATACACAAAGTTAGAGTGAATATAAATTTCTTTAAAATTATATTTTGAAATAATAAATTAACTCTTGAGGTTAAATCTTGTAGATTAAATTAGAAATATTAAGAAATATTTGACACATTTATATAAAATGTACTGATATAGATAGTTTTAAAAGCTAGAATCACCTTTAATCAATATAAGTATCAAGAGAAGATGAACAGTAAATAAGCAAGAAAACTAAAATACAAGTTATAAACTAATATCTAGAATACAGTCAGCTGCAGGAAACAGACTTTCCTACAAACAAACCATCTGGATTTCAACTCTCATCATATTTTAACCTAAATTAAAGGTGTCTTGAAGGTAGCATAAATGGTAAAGAAAATGTTATGGGCTTCTTAAAGCACTCCATTTATTCTCTGTCTCTTTCAACACTGAGAAGAAGGCTATGGGAAGATATGAGCAGATATTTCTTTCTAAGGGGCTAAAGAAAAGAATTTTCTGGGCAATAATGTCTTTCTAAATCCATCTCAGATAGACTGCACTTACAATTCTCTCTCGAGGAAGGAACTTTGCTTTCTATCTATTTGTGATTCTTAGGGAAATGATCTGCTCAGTTCTGTAGATTATGATACACTGTGTTAGATTTTGAGGTACTGTGCTGACATCTAACCTAAAACCCTTTTTTTTTTTAAGGCATCAATACCTCTCCTAGAGCAAAACCTTCCCAATCTTCATAAACAGAAGAAAAACAAACCTTCTTTTCAAAACCTGAAGTTTTCATGGTAATTTTCATCTGATTTCAATAAATGCTGAAAAAATGGTTGAACAAAACATATAAAAGTAGATTTTACTTAAGTAGTCAGTACATTTTCTATTATCAGTAGACTGTTCAATTTGTCAGAGAGTACATAAGTACTTTGAGAGGGGACTGTTTACAGGTTTAATTAATTTAAAATTATATAATTAGCCACATTATCACAGTTAACAGAATCACAGAAATTACTGAGGAAGAAAGCCTATTAGATTATTTTCCTAGTCTGCTTGCCAAAGCAGGAGTACTTCCTAGGCTATTGCTCACAACACTTGATTTTTAATGGAGTTTAAAATGCATTGTAAAAGGTGAACATATTTCAACCTCTCAGGAAACTAATGAGTGGAGTTTCACAATTCTACATCTGCATGAGCTTTTCAGATGTAAGGCCCTGGCTTTGAAAATGTTATGCACTGAGTCAGTTTTTATGTACCAAGTCATTTGCTAATATCAGTTGATGACAATCTGTGCCCACTGGATTATGTGCTGCACAAAGTACATAAGAAATGTTCTTCCCAGCTTTTCTGGGGAGTCTTATTTACAGTTTATACACTGAAATGCAGTTTTGATAATAAAATGCAGTAAATTATAATATATCCATGATCTGAATAAGGGCAGTTTTCAGTCTGTCATGAGGGAAACAAGAAAGAAAAAGAAATAAGAAAGGAATGAGTCAAACTCTGTAATGAAATTTCATTAACTAAATGGTGGAGATGATAGGCACCTAAGGAGGTAAGGAAAATTTTTGTCTTATATAGAATTAAAATAGCCAACAGATTCTTTAGCTGCTGTGTTTAGCCTCATACTTCAAAATCATTACAATTCAGGAGCTGAGTGGATGTTCAGGGATCATAGTTGAGCATGAGGAGAGGTGGTGGGTGTAAGTCATAAGATGAGACTCTTGATTAACCTTCTAGAGGCAGCATAATGTGAATTAGAAGTCCAAAGACAGCTCATTCCAAACACAACTCAGGAAAAAAGTTGATTTTAAACAAAGGATGTGGTTCTCATGGCTACCTAAGAAAATTAGAACTTCACTACAGTTGCATCATTGACTGTTAGACAGAAATACAACACTAGGCACAGGAAATTCAGTAAAAGTGACAGTTTTTCAACAAATACTACTCTAATATCAAATTCTGCTTGTCAAAACTATAGTTAGGAAACACAAATCTCCAGGATAAGGAATGTCTGAAAAAATTTGGGAATAAAGACAATTTTTGGTTATTTTGGTTATGGTTCAAACTCATGTGACTTGTATTGAATCATTTCTATTCCTTGTAGAAAGGCTTATGTGATATTTGTCAACAGATTATTCTAGGAAAAAGAGTTCAACATATTTCCTCAGTGTTTAAAATAATGCTGATTCTCTTTGTCTTTCTTTTGAACATATAGTTGAAAAACTATCCCAGTAATTTTAGTTTAAGCAAGATGCAAAATTGGACAATCCTATGTTTTTCCAAATATCGGTATTTTCCTTCAGCAGTTAAGATTATTATCTTTCATACCAAGAAGAAAAAGGAGGCTGCTATCTTTGCAACAAGTAAGGTAGCACAAGAGAACTTTGCACAGAATGTTGAATTCAGAGCTTTTCAGGTATGCTGCTTGAAAAGAGATCGTGTGTATTGCAGCTGGTGACACCACGGACAGCTCAAACATCTAAATACAATTTCCATCCCTTTTGTTATCTAACAGTGGAGCTGGAGGAGCCCTTTGAGTCTCATCTGAATTTGTCCTGCAGAGACTTTAGCGTGGTGTGCTTAAATACATCTGCTAGAAATCACTGGACCACTTAGATTGGAAAAGACCTCTGTGATCATCAAGTCCAACCTTTGACTGACCACCACCTTGTCAACCAGACCAGAGCACTGAGTGCCATGTCCAGTAATTTCTTGAATACTTCCAAGGATGGTGATTTCACCACCTCTCTGGGCAGTCTGCTCCAATGCCTAACTGCTTGTTCATTGAGGAGACTCTCCCTGATATCCAACCTGAACCTCCCCTGGTGCACTGGAGGCCATTCCCTCTTGTCTTGTTGTGGTTGTCTGGGAGAAGGGCTGAACTCTCACCTGGCACTACGCTTCTGTCAGGGAATTGTAGAGAGTGATAATGTTCCCCCTGAACCTCCTTTTCTCCAGGCTGAGCCCCCCCAGCTGCCCCTCATCAGACTTGTGTTCAGACCCTTTCCCAGCTCTGTTTCCTTCTCTGGACCTGCTCCAGCACCTCAGTGTCCTTCTTGCAGTGAAGGCCCAGCACTGGACACAGGATTTGAGGTGTGGCCTCACCAGTGCTGAGTACAGCAGGACAGTCACTGCACTGGTCCTGAAGGCCTCATTTACTGTGTACTTGTGGCCCCTACTAACCAAGCCTTGCTATACAACATTGCAGCCTTTCTTTGTTTCACTAATTCTCCCTTGCCAGATGTTTCTAGAGCATCTGTAATTATGATGCTGAGACTGAGCTGAGCGCTCATCACATATTAGGACACCAGGGCACAAACCTCCCTTTTACTATCTGTTGAAATGATTTGCTGAATCCACTCACCACATATAGAGGCTCTGTGTCAACCAAAGGGAACAAAATGGTCGTATATCAGTTCACTGCCAATATTCACACAACATTCAGGGCCCAGAATATCCTGTGATCTCACACCTACATTGTAATATTGTATGTTTCAACATTATTTTTCCAAATAGGGATATATTGGATTATTTTATGCAATGACAAAGATATGAATCTAAGATAATAGTCCAAGTAAAAGCGTAACACAAAGCTAGCTACATTACTATCTCAGTACTGCAGCGAAGGAAGCTGCTCCTCAATCCCCCATTCTAGCCAAGAAAATTGAGAGTCTATTGCACCTTGTACAGAGAGTTGTTAAAATTTCTGACAAGGTTAACATTTAATAAAAATAAGAGATGAATTAATAAGAAAAAAAAAAGGCAAAAATCTATTGCATAGCCTGGGAAAATAGGATTTAAAACAGTAAGAAAGAAGAATGTGCATTTTATGCCATGTAGAACGTTAAATATCTTTATGAGTAGACCAGACTGTCCAGGAATATGGAAAAGAGAACTCTAGTATTTGGTTAGCATTCGGATTTTGAAACAGAATTAAAGCATGGCAAGGAAATGAAATCTTGACACACTGACTAGATCCTTTACTTATTTAAATATATATTTATGATTTTCTCTAGCCCTGCCCCCCTGTAAGTCACTCACTCAGGTTTATATAGTGAGTCCTGCTAGGGAACACCCAAAGGCACCATACAAAATCAATACAAGAACAAATACACTTAAATATTCATGAATACAAATGTATAATGCACATAATCTTCATTTAGTCTGAAAAGCAGGCAGGGATTCCAAGGATTTATTCTTTTCATATTCAAGAAAGTACCAATTTTACTGTGAAGAGTTCATTAGAAATGCATTAGATTAGATGAATACAAAACTGTACAAACTATTATATCCTCTGTCAAAACCTGGCACCATGGTATCTATGGTGGCAGATGGGCAGGTAGAAAAGAAAGCATACAGCTGTTTCCTAACCCTCACATAAGCCTAATAGTTGCAGTGGCAATGAAACATCATGACCTCAACTCACTTTCTGTGAGAAAGATGAGAAAGTACCATCTTTAACATGTATACCTCAGATTCACAAATCATCTTACTATAAATGTATTTGTGTTACTCAAATTTTTCTAGACCCCACTTGTTTCAGCAAGTCTCCAGTCTCCTTATGCCAGTCACCCAAGGATGTGTTTGATCTGCAGTTATTCCTAGAAACACTGTTTTAACAGGCATGAGTTATGTGAGTTGCAGATGATGATTATGTGTGGATAGTCCTGAGCACTGTGCTCTAGGGGACCTCCTTGGGGTGGGATGTTGGACTAGATGGCCTCCAATGGTTCCTTCCAACCTTAAACATTGTTTTATACTGTGATATGAAATCAGACTTTCCATGAGATTCAGAACGGTTGAGGTTTCGTTTCCTCATTTCCAAAACAATTAACTTTCTATCTGGGCAGTCTAACATTTTCTGCTGTTTCTGCATGTACTTTGTAACCTCCCACGGAGTACTTTGGTGCCAAAATGAGTGTTATTTCCATTAGTAGCAGACTTCCTTTGATGTTATGCAAAAAATCTTGTTAGCATTTGGACTAATAAAAACTATTAGTAGTGAAGTTGTGACTCTTCAAGTTGTGTTTATTCTGCTGGCCCACTACCTATTTTTTATTAAAGCACACTAATATTAGATAGCTTATTAAAAACCATTAGAAGAAGATAGAAAGACACATTTCTGAGTCTCCCCAATGCCTCACAATGTCATAAGGTGCTTTAATGGGTTATTGCAGTGGCCCTTTTAGAAAATCAGTCTTTTTAAAGGCACTGTAACCACATGAGGATATTTCTGGAGTAAGGACTTTGGAGAGGCCTATTCCATATGGAAGATTAGGTGAATATTTTTTGATGAAAGCTCAGCATCTCACTTCCTTATCCGTTGACTATCCAGTCTCATGACTTTCTAGATCACGTAGTAACTTTTCTTATAGTCATGACACCAACAGAAACCTCTCCTATAGGCAGACTATTCTTTTTTTTTTACCCATTTGATTATATTTTAAACTGTTTGCTCCAAAAAACTTTATTTGGGTGTATTGAGCCAACATGTTCATAACTTGGCTTGAAGAGGACACAAAAGAGAAAGATTTTGATCCTAAAGGACGAGTTTGTCTTGACAATCCAGCTGAAATTGTTAGGGCTTGCACAGATGTTTTGTGTTGTGTTTGAGCTTAGTCATGTCACAGACTATGGTGTGGTGTCCATCCAGTGCTTTTAATAATGTCGTGTTGCTACAAGACCTTTTATAGTTCTACAGATCAGGACCTGATTTGGATTAAAAAATACTCAGAGATGTGTATGTCTCATTAGAAAAAATAAATCAGTTATGCATACTTTAATACTGTATGCCCCGTGGATGTGTGGATATAGATGAAAAAGACTTGGCTTAACTTTCTGTGTATACTGAAATTCCTTTTACATAGAATCATACAAAAAGACCCAGAACTTAGTTATTTTGAAGCTGTATTGAAACAAAACATGGATTCTGGGGCAATGGGGCAGAGTTTTTTGGGAAATATTGAAGACTAATAAAAATATTTGTTTCCTTCTGTATAATTTAAAGAAAGTATTTAATGATAGGTTCTGTAAACTGGAATTGAACAATTAGTACACAATAAAAGAAAATATTTTCTAGTGAAAATCTGAAGATAAATTAAATACTAATTTCTCCTTATTTTCTCTGTGCAGCAAAACCCAGAAAAGGCTAAGAAAATTTGTCTTTAAAATCAACTAATCCTTATTCTTTAAATGACAGTGTCATTATTTATAGTAGAGATGGTGAATTTGTGTACCATATGATCTCTGATTTAAAAATATGACCTGCTATCTAAGAATTAATCTGTGACTAACTCTAGGATCTTCTGAAAATTAAATGAAGTAGTTCCAGAATTTGTCTAAATAAATGAACACTTGGCATATAGAAGTGCACTCTTACAAACATAACTGGATCACATTATGAAATTTGACTTTAGGTGAATTAAACTGCAACAATAATTGTTTCTAACTTGTGGAAAGAAAATCATCCCTGATACTGAGTTATATCAGTAAAAACATAATGAAAAGCTGTGCTTGAAGTTTTAAATTATCTTTATAAATTTCTAAATAAATTAATTTTTATTTTTAAAGTTTCTGAGCTTCTTTTCACAATGTAGAAACACACTCTTTTGGAAAACTACTTTAAATATTGAAAATTAATCTGCCCATTGTTCATATTTGAGGAATCTTTTTTTCCTGGGTTCTTGGTCTATACGTATCCTGGGAAAAGTGCATCACTTAAATATACAGAAAGCTTATTTTTAATTAGTCATGAATATTTAAACCCAGTCAGTCCTACCTAAGCCCTACTGGAGTCCATATCCACAAGGGGGCAGAACAAACATTAATCACAGAAGTCCAATTCTACTTTCTTTCAAGAAACTCATTCTTTAAGCATAGCACCAGATTTCTCTTCCATCTGGATTGAAACATTTTTGCTTTGCTAGAGACACTTCCCAAGAAGTTTTTATGTCCTTATCTATAATAATTCCAATATTAAAGAAAAAAAAAAGGAAAAAGAAAATGAAACTATTATATTATTTTCCAGGAACCTTTAAAGCACCTCTTGGAAACCAAGGATGATTAAGAGAAAGGGATAATTTCTCTCACCCTTCATTTTCTCAAATGGAAACATTTTCAATTTTTATTTTATTATTAAAACAAAACCAAAACAAACCCTTCAAATTCTGATAGTTTTCTCAATTTAAGCTTAAAGTTTTTTTAAATCCTTTTGATTCAAAATAGGAATGTTAACATTTAATCCTGGCAAGGCAAAGAAGACATCAGTATGATTATAGCATGGTTTGTATTGAGGGTTCAGGAGTTAAGGGTCTTTTCTTTGAATATAGAATATACATGTTAATGGTAGCGAAATAGTTAATTTTATTCATTTGTTCATTTTGTTCATAAGCTCATTTTGTTTTGATGCATTCCCCCATAACTATTATAAACCTAAAGGCCAAGATATCTGGTGCAGTAATGAATTTTCTGTGTTAATAGTTTGTGTTTGTATAAGGGAAAACCATAACATGTACAGGAAGGCTGGCATTTAAATATTGCAGAAGTAGGTTGTGGGTTTCAGCACTCACAGTTCTTTACCAATGAAATACAGCTGAGATAAAAAGGGGGAGAATGGATGCACTAAAAATCTGTATCCAAACAGTAGCAAGTCTTGTTTACAAACAGAATCTGTTTCAGAGCAATTGGAGGTTATTTTCATAGAAATGTTAGCAGACCAATTTATGGCTCACATTCATATTTCTCTGCTTGCCAAATAATAAAGTGGTAGCCAGACTGAGATGTGTGCCACCTTCATCCTGGCTCCCAGGAAAATGCTTTGCTGCAGGCTTCTATGGAGTTTTAATGAGCTGGAGAGGACTGGGAGCATCTGATGCATGGCAGGACACCAATCCGTGTATTAATACAGTTGTATAAATATATTAAAACACATAAAATCCATAATGCTCTACTCATACCTGTTCCGCTTCTGACGGAAATGAAGTACCTACAGAACCACACGTTATTGCAGTTCAGCTAATGGCCAGACTGAGAATAATGCTGTGGCTGCTAGACAGACAGGCTGCAAATTGCACTGCCTGAAGGCAAAGAATGAATTTCCTCATCTTCATGTTATACAAACCACGGCCTCAATTGGAGGGCATTCCGTGGCATTTTGAGAGGATGCTGCTTTCCATACCAAGGTGGAATGAGCCTTATTACAAGTTACCATCTCTTCTGTGGAAGAGCACCCACCACAACAGATGTTGCACATTTTTAAGGTTGGGATTGGAATTCCAGATGATTTGGCAAACTCAAGAAGAGGTCTGTAAAGAAAATAAAAGGAAGGATAATGGAAATAAAAAAAAAAGCTGTGTTTGGTGGAGAGAATATGGTACTTGAGTACAAGGTGTCAGCTGTCTGTTTTCTAGGAGAGAAGCTAAAGATTTATGGTTGCAATTAATCATCAGCAGTCTCAGGCTGCTTGGGAAAAGACAAACTGGGGACAATGAAAAAGAGCACAGACTATCAGATATGTAAAATTTTATTAATACTCCTATATTTTGCATTGATAGAACCTCAGAGCACACAGTAAAATTGGAGTAGATAAAAGCATTTTAGGCTTTTAGACTCCAGAGGGTGAGAAAAAGTACATCAATTAGAATTTATTTAAAGGAAGCCAGGAAGGGTACTACTAAAAAATAATGCCTGAAAGGGGTTCTTTAGTTAGCAGGGGAGGAGAGAAAAAAATTTTATCTGTTCTCAGATCTGCAAAGATTGCTTCCACAAGGAAAGGAGTAGGTTATTTCTCATATCCATATTAAAAATTATGGCAAAAAAAGACTTCTAAAGCTCCCACATCACTTAGGGCCAAGGCACCTTCAGCCAAATGGCAAAACCCATCAGCATGGCAGATAAGCCCCTGTTATTTTTCTACTGTAAATTGGCACTTTCTGGCCACAATATTTTTGCCTTGATTGCAGTTCAGTTTAATACAGTTGGTATGATCTGATAAAAATCGAGAGTGAATTTAGCAAAGAGACCATTTTTCATACCACAAAAAGTAAGTCAGATATTGACTTAATGGATTTGGAGAAGGCTTGGATGAGTCATTCTTCTCCTGGTTAATTGATATTGCTAGGACATGCTAAATGTATCCCTAAATAGCGAAATAATTTATAGAATGTGCTTTTCTGGCTGTTAATTGTGCAGCTGGATAACTGCATTTAAAAGCTCATCCAATTCTCTTGAAATCACTAGAAGGTTTTCCACTGACTCAGAGGAAGCTGAAGTAGCTTTTCACGGACCATTGTCAAAGGCAAGAGGTGATCTGACTGTATAAAAATTTCAGGATCTTATTAATCTAAATGTGCTGTATCCTTAGAGTTGTTCCAAAGCTCCAAGGACAGAAGAAACCCTTCTTTATCATCCTTTTACTTTTCGAAGAAGGAGATAAATCTGATGTCTGGTTTGGGTTTTCTTCTTTAAGGACTGTGACCTTTTCCAATAGCCTTAAAATATTTCATGCATACAAACTTCAGGCCAGAAAGCAGCTGAGACTTTAACAGTTTGAATTAGAGCTCATTTGGGTCCCTAGACTTACATGATATTATCTCCTCTTGATGTATGTCTTCTAAAGTGCCTATGTTACAAATATTTACTGTAAACTTTGTTGTGGTAGTTTCTTTTTTTTCCCCCCTCTGATGTTTAAACCTCTTTGACTACTGAAGTTCTTGCAATACATGTTATAAACTCAGAGTAAAAAAGTACAAACAAAATAGTAAAAATTCTTAAAAGTAATGAAGTAACTTCATTTGTTAGTTATTGGCATGTAGTGTTCTCTAATTCAATCCCAGAGAAAGCAGGAGCAAATCCTCTCTAGTGCTTTTTAAGATAGACCTTCTGACTTGCACTAATAATACAACATATACAATATACCTGCTAGTGTGGCAAAACAGGAAAATAAACACATTTGACTGCTGAAAAAAAAATACAGAGCTGCTGGGAAAACAAGTCACTTAACATTATCTTATGTAGATAAACTAGAAAGGTTTGTGGTATCCTGTTCTGTTGAAACAGGTAAGTTTTGAAAAGACATGCAAAAGAAATAATCCAAAAAGGAGGAGGCCCTTTGTGTTTACATTAATGTCAGCTCTGGCCTTTTTTATAGCAGTCAAGAATTGAGCAGGAAAACATCTGAAGAAGAAGCAGATACATCTGCTTTCTTTTTAATATTAAGCTTCATTATTATTATTATTTGTTTTTTAAATCTAAACATCACTAGACTTGAGTTCAGATAAGCTGCCAAAGGAGGCAGATTCCAGAGACAGACCTCAGAATGTCACGCTCAAACTGAGACAGAGACCTGAGCTTTCTTCCAGCTTATCTCAGCTGCAGTAACAGGGTTGGTGTCTATCAAAAGCTATAAAGGTCACAAAAACACCTTGAATTATAGAAGAAAGATGACATGAAGATTTGCCCTGGGATAAAATATTTAATTGTCTATGTAATGCAAAGTTGTCTGTCATTCCAGCTGTAATGGAGTTTATGGTGTGAAGCTGAGGAAACAGTTGATTGACGAAACAGCAGGAAAATGTTAGAAGACGTGATCACAGGGTCTTTTCCTAGGGGACGTGAAGTGATCAGGTCCCTAAGGCAGTGCAGCATCAGCAATGTCTGCAGTTGTATCCCATGGATCTCAGGAGGGGATAAATCACAGAGGGAACCAGGAGGGCAGGGCTAGACTCCTTTGTGAGCTCCTTGTTCTCTTGCTCATGACAAAACTTGCCAGAACTGCTCATCTTATCAAAATCAGACCAAGGAAACATACAGACTTGGACTTACCTATATATCACCTTCATATAAGTAAACAAATATGTCAAGTAACTTTTTCAAACAGCAGCTTCAAGAGGTAAGTTTGCTGACTTACAATATGGGCAACTGAAATTCGGGAGTTATGTAGTTACTGAGTTCTGTGACTAGTTTCTTCTTCCCTACAGAAAGTAGTTGGGCTGTTTGTAAAGTGTCAAAATTTTGGTGTGCTATATTCAAGAATTTATCAACAACTCAAGGTGACTCTTCATATGGAAAAAATTCCATATGAAAGTCTATATCCAGTGTGGAAAGTCTATACCCAGTGTGAATTTAGGACAGTGAAACTTAGGTACCTGTCCAGGCCAGTTTGGATATAGCTCTGAGCAGCTCAGTCTAGTAGGTGTCCCTGCCAAGGGAAAGGGGTTAGAACAAGAGGATTTTAAGGTCCCTTTCAACCCAAACTCTGCTGCAATTCTGTGATTCTCTGTGTATCTTTTTTCTTTGACTTAGCTATACTGAAACAACTCAATATCTTCACAGAAGTCTCCAGCACTATTTAGGATTTAGGGTGAATGATTCAAATGATTCAGCTTTCTGTGATGAACTAATATCAATAATAATAATAATAATAATAATAATAATAAAGTAGAAAATACAATAAGTGCTTAATACCACCATGCTACGTGACCGAATTAATTTATACTTTTGAGTTTTAATCTGTTCATCTTTGTGGGCTGAGTGTTACTATCAACAGTGCTTGTTCTGGACAGCGCTTGGAGAATGATTTGAGCAATGAATTAAAGAAATAGAGGAAAATTATTCATCTACATGTGAAATAGCCTGAGAAATGCTTCTGCAAGCACAGCATGGACTAGAAGCCAGAGACACAGTAAAGACCATGAAAAATATTCTGTATAGAAGCTGTATTTGGCTCAGCTTTATCCAATTCTCTGTCACAGGAAAACAATGATCTTCAGCTTTTGACAGTGTGCACAGAGAGTAAAAAGGACAAGCAAAAGCATTACTATCACTATTTGGAGCCCTTTCAGCATATCAAAACCAAAGTATTTAACTTCTGCACCTCTATTATTCTACTGTATCTCTGAAGTACTTTGTACAGTGCCTTATCTACTAAACCAAGAAGGTGCATTTAAAGAGATACCAGATCGAAGATTTTTTATTCCTTCCCTTAGCAAAATCTGGTATCTAGGCAGTTTTACACATTCTCATATCTGCATTTTATATTAATAGCTTATTCATTATGTCAGCCTCTGGAAAGTTAGGAATTATCACCTTCATTTTACAGACACAGTTAGGTATGGGGGAGGCTGAGGAGAGTTGGGTGTATGCAACTTCCCGAGTCAACAGGAGCTGGTTTGCACAGCCCTTCTGAAATTTGAGTCATAAACAATTTGTCAGTGACAGGAGACAAATAAATTACAAAATCTGGATTAGCAAGCCTTATGTAGAGCAGAACACTAAAAATAAAACATCTTTGTTAGCCACATGAAAATTTGATTAATTTATGACCTTTTTTTTCCCTTGCTATTTTGAAAGCATTTGAGTAAATGGATTAGTTCTTGCACCAGGTTTTAATAAAAAAGACTGCTGTTTAGTAAAAGTACCCATACTACCACACGGGACACACCATCCCTTTGGCATTAAAAGTCCTCATCTTGCACTAGTTGCAAACCTTCTTACTTCAATAATTTATCGAGCAGAACAATGACATGAGGGTGAGGTGACTGGCAGCACATAATGATGTGCCAATAGCATACCCTGAAAAGCCAAATGACAGCTCATCACCTCCTCCCTCAGCCACACTCAGGCTAACAGTTCTGAAATCATTACACTCCTTATAAATGGTTTGTGACTGCAAAGTCTGCTTTCACTGCTACTAAATGGTCACTGTGACCAGCTCTACCAAATTACTGTTATCATCAGGTCATGGTACCTTCCACTAGAAACTTGAAGCACTTTGAACCAAAGGAGGAGTGAACTGTATTAATTGCACACCTGAACATAAAACACAAGGTCTGTTCCTAGCTAATGCCTTGTCCTTTAGCTTCAATACTTGATAAAACTTTCTGCAAATATTTTAAAACATGATATTTACCCAAATATCTAATAATGATTTCCTCTATTTCATTCATATTGAGAAGGTTTTCTTGGTGTTTCAAGCCCTGTGTGTCTGAAAAACTAGGCACATCTATTTTTATACAGGCACAAAGCAGTATAATAATATATTATTTGTTATTATTATTAAGGTTCTGAGCTAGAAAACCACACATATTTCCTTTGTTATCTCTATTGTTAAAATTGCCTCACCACCCTCAAATAAAACCTGTGATTTCAATGCTTTACTGAGTTCATTTCAGTGAGTATATTCCAGGTCCCTTGTGAAACCTCACCTCCCACTCAGATGCCAAAAAAGTGTAGACTTCTATAAAAACTCTGCCTTAAAAATGTCAAATATACAAATGTTCAATTATGCAAGTGAATGTTAATCTAAAATATAACTTAATGTGACAATCAGCGCAGCCTGGTATGATTTGCCAATTAAATATACGCAAGATGAAGGATTTACTTACCTTTTACAGTTTTAGTGAGAACATAATATAACAACAGAAAAATAATTTGTTTTGAAGAAGACTTCAATGATTTTGTTAAGTGTTTTATTTTGTTAAGTGGAAAATGGAATGAAGTCAGATTGTTTAAGTCACTCATTCTGCCTTGGAATGGGAAACAAAACTGCTAGAATTATTTCCAGTTGATAAATAGAAAAGAAACAAAACCAAACCAACAAAAGCAGCAAATAATAACCTCCTGCCCCACAAAGATGGGAAAACCAAGAAAGCTTCCTCCTGAATTTCTAGCTGCAGCTACATTCTCTCATGTAGTTATAGCTTCTTAGAGCCTTCAATCTGTTTTCTTTGTCCTAGCTGCCAGTTAAATGAGCAGAAATTATGATGGACCTCCTTCTCCTCCTCTCTGAAGATTTAATTCTACTGTCCATAGTTTATTACATTTTGGTTTGTTTTCAGTAGCACTCGCAGAGCACCAGTACAGACCTTTTATGGATGTCAAATCCATATAATAACCATGCAACGAATGCAAATCCCAACATGACTTGGAGAATAATTGCAGTTGCATGACTCTATTTGACAGGATGGTGCAGCTGCTTAACATTGTCATTACCTGCATATCACCAGTCTTTATCTGCAGCCCACCTTTGCTTACCTTGTGCATAACTATTCTCCAGCATGACAGGAGCTTCAAAGCAATAATTTTGTAGTCATCAAAGTTGTATGAAAAGCTCATGGCCCTTCACAAAAAAAGGTTGTGAAAGATTTTCTTGCACCAATAAAAGGAAAACATTTCTTAAGAAACCTGTTACTAGACCTCCTCAGTCTTTGCAATGACAATTTACTTTTGACAGTGATGCTAAAACCTTAACCCAAAACAGTGATTAATTTCTAAGAGGGAAGAAGAGCTATCAAAGCAGGGATGAAGCAGGGATGATGTAATAATAGTATTATATTTAGCAAATCAATTATTGAATAGAACAATTTATAGAGCTCAGATATATTATCAGCATTTTGACTTCTTGGCTTTATTTATAATGCTGTCCTTGCTGTTGTAGTCAAACTATAGTATCTCTAATATAAAACTGTAATAGGCAAACTATTTAATGTAAATTTTAAATACTCTATTTAATTAATTTATTAATGCTATTTTAACCCTACCATGGCACTTCATATTACTTCATTTTCATTATAGCCTATTACCTTTGGAGGAGACTAAATTACTGCTAATTCATCAACAGTATAGTACTCCTTTTTTGCCAGTTTCAGCATTGAAAATTTTATCAAATTATCTAAATTACAAAATTATCAAATGAAGTCTGATTTCAGGCCTAAGAATCATCTTCTTACTCACCACTAGCAAGGACTACTATTTTAATTATGTCTTTTCAACAGCAAATCATAACATGCAAGAACTCAGCCTCAGATACAGAAAAAAGATGAAAAGTCATAAATTTTTCACCCAATAAATTCAGTCTATAGATTTTACTCTGTATTTTCTCCCTTAGATTATTCACTACTTTTACTCCTAAACTGCAGCACATGGGAACACTTGCTGAGTGTAGGCACATATCAAAGTGTGTCCTTACTGCCAGAGGACCACAGCCCATCCTCCTTTTTCTCCCCAGTTTTTATTTGAGTTGGAGACAAACTGCGGACTCCTGCAAGGATGGATTAGCGACCTCTGGAAGGAAGACTGATGGGTGCATCTGTTAGGGAGCACTCCTGCCTCACATCCATTTTGGGCTGGAAAGCTCATGTGAAGCTCACTGCAAAATTCCTGATAACCTTGGTAAGAATAGGTAAGGCTTTTTTAAAAAAAAAGAAAATGCTCAGAATCTGTACTGGTGGACACTAACTCGAGCAAGTGTCCAGCTGCAGAATTCCCAGAAAAGAAAAAACTGGGAGAAACAATCTCACTTTTTTTCCCCTGAAAGATAGAAAATGATGAGAAGATAGAAGAAGTGAAGAACAACTGCCCCCGCAGAAGAGAAAACTTTTCAGACCCTGTGTCTCTCAGGGCACTTCCCAGAAGCAGGAGTGCTGGGATCCATAGCTGTTCCTGGAGATGATGATAACAGCTTTCCTGTGATACTGCAGTGGAACATCCATTTTCCCAGGCATTATTGCTAGCAGGACTAAAGAGCTCTGCCTTCTGAGAAGAGGGAGTGTAACACAAGGCAGAGGTTTTGCCTTTCTTTCTTATTTTGGGGACATTTTTGGTGCTGCTCCAGCCATGGATTTATCAGATAAACTAATAAACAAAGCTCCATCAAGCACTGAGAATTGAGAAGAGTATTCCCCTGGATACTTTGTTTTGCTTTCTAAAGAAGCAAAGTAAAATAAATACATTTTCTCAAGATTCAGCAGGTGACTGTCCTCTGCTTTAAATAAAGCCATAATTTCAGCTTGCTCCTCACACTAGTTGCCTTCTCTGTATCCACCAGAACTTATATTCAGTTTGAGCTCCCTGGGTTTCTTCCAGGAGCCAATTTAGCTAAAATATATGGACAGCTGGGACACAGCAGGGAAGAAAATGAGAGACAGGGCTGACTATGTTACCAGTTGAGTTCTGTTCCTGCTCTTCAGACTGACTTCCATAATCTTGGGCATGTCATAATCTTTCTGTGTCTCTGTTCATATGCTTGCAGATAGGTACAATTATAAACCTTTCAGGGTTTTCCTGATGGTGGATTTTACTCTAAAATACATGACTGAGAGCAAGCCTATGTGTGCAGATCACTATATGAACAAGTAATTCAGTACTATCAGCCCTCTAAAAATAGAGTCAGAAATGTTTTTTATATTATCAAATGTTAGACCACGAAGTATTATATTTTCCCAAGTATTACTGCAAGGTTAATGACTTCTCTTTTTGTTGAGTACTGTGTGTCAGAATATTATTGTGTTTAATATAACCAGTGTATAGGGTACTGCTGTGCCTGTGAACTTTGGGCACAGATGCACAAAGCAGCTATATTCTGCAGTGATAAAAAACCAAAACAAATTCATCATTGCAATGGCATATTTCTAGCAAATATATTATACAAAACATGCATTCCCTAAGGTACAGTCTAAAGTATGCGTTTAGGGAATTAAATGCACAACTCCTGCTATTTTTGGATTTTAAGAAAAAACAAAACAAAAACAACCAACAAGTTGCACACCTTAATCAAATCAGGGATTTGAAAATGAGGTTTGGTCTGTTTGTCTCCAACCTGTGTAATTGAGACACAATGGGTAAGCATTGCTAGCTGTCTCATTGTCATCAGAGAGCTTCATGAACTTAGGAGAAAAGATCCCACTGACTGAGGGATCTGGAAACAGACCATTTCCCCCTGCCCCTACTTGCTATTTTTTACCTTCTCCTTTTTTCCTTCCTTTTCTTTCTTCGCACTCTGCTCTATAAGAAAGGAAAATAGAAATTAATAAAAAAACCCCAGACCTTTAAACTAAAAGTCAGGGTTGTCTTTGTTCTCATGTTTTGATTTTAGAAACTGATTATCGGTGTGTATCTTATTTGTTTTTGCACAATTTCTTGTCTGGAAAGTCAAGAAATCATATACCACTACAGACAGGTATCCAATACTCCTGTTTTCCCCAGGATTACAATCCTGCTTATCGAATTGATATACATAAGGGCCCAATCTTTCCCAAAAAGCAAAAATACAGAAGAAAACATAAAGTAAAGTATTTGAAACTAAAGAGAAAGATATGTAGGATATAGATTGGTGAAAAACTCACTGTGAGTAAATAGAAATTAGCAGGAACACAACAACAGGAAGATGGCTCTATACAATATATATTTTCCTTATTCAATTAAATTTGGGATTTCAGATCACTTGAATTAAAATATAAGGAAATAAATATGAAGAATTCAAAACTAAGCAAAGAAATATAATCAATTTTGCCAGCCCAATCTTAACAGGGTGTGCTGATCCCACCCAAGAAACAATGTTTTGGAGGGTAATTAGCTTTTCACAGGAGCAGGTAAGGTTTGCCAAGTTGTACCTTTAAGGAGCTACTCTGCTTAAAGACAGTCAGCTCTTTAGCAGGCTGACGCACACAGATGCCAAGATCAAAGGACCAAGCAGACATCTGCAAGGTCTCGTCCCTAAGGAGGGGAGCACCCGAGATTTGTGGGTGCTTTTGGTCAGAAGGAACAACAAAAGTCAGAGTGTCCTCAAAAGCTTACAAAGTTTTACAAGTAAACAACACATTTGTCATGGAAACAGGAATATTAGTCCCTGACCACCCATATAAACACATAGCGGTGAGTTTTGGGTAATGGGTTGGGTGACAGGGCAGGGAGGAAGAAACAGGAATTAAAGAGGGGGAGAGAGGAAGAAATACACAAAGAAGTAGAGAGAAAGAGCACTAGTTCTGGCTCCTGTGTTGGTCCAACTGGGATGTCCAGGGTCCTGGGACATGCACAGGGCAAATACACTGGGATTGGTGGGATATCTTTTTATAGATAAATTCTTCCCACCCTGGAGATAAGGTTCTCACTTTCACTGCAAATTAGTTCTCACATACAGTCCATTCTTGCAGACCATTCTAGAAAGCAGTTGGAGGCTTCAGGGTCTCTGGTGGGCTTGTTCAGCCCCTACAGTCCATGCATACAGGAGAAGGGATTGCAGGCAACCTCACCCTTGATGAGTCACAGCTATATCCAATAAGGATAAGTGGTGCCATGGCTAGTCAGGGGAGGATCCTGAGGAAGAAGGAACAATCTATAGGGACAAGAGGACTGACAAAAAGGGAGAGAGAATTGCTGCTCTGAGGGATCTGCTGTGCGGTCAGTCTGGGTCTGCAGCTGGAGGCTGCTTTGTTGGAGCCTGCAGTCAGAGTCTGCAGGGGAAGCCTACAGTGGGAGTTTGCTGTAGTTAGAGCAGTTGGAGTTAGGATGGCTGAGTTGTGAAGAATGACCCAGGCCCCTTTTTCACACTGATAAACAGGAGTGTATGTCTTGGCTCATTTCTATCCCTAATGTGAGGTCTGCTGCAACACATGCACACCTCTCCACCTCACTCCTGAGCTGTGCTGTGTTGTGCTTATCTCCAGGAGCAAGAATAAGGATTTTTGTCCAGAAAAGTGCTGCCCTACCTCCATAGGGCCCCTGTTCCAGCAACATCCTTTCTCACAGTGTGTTATCACCAACAATCCTCAGCTGTCACTATCAGCAATCCATGGTCGGCTCCACAGCTATCTGGCTATCAGTGTTGCAGACATACAAATTACTCCCATCTCTTTTAAGCTTCTACAACATCAATATCTGAACTAATGACCATGATGCTGCCTTAACAAACAGCAGAGTAATGGAATCACTCTTAGAGCATGGTACAACATCTGCTGTATCCCAGAAGTGCAGGTTTACTTCATGGGCATAAGAACACCAAGGGCAACTTGCTTCAGAGACAGATGTTTGTAATTTCCTTTAGGTCAGCTGGGTTGTATGCTGTGATAAATCTGGTATAAA
>VWZU01015896.1:817031-827661 GCA_013397095.1 Sterrhoptilus dennistouni | reverse complement strand
TTTCCAGGAGAAAATGTTTCTGGAAGGAAACAATCTTTAACAGCAGCCAGCAGTTTCAATATACTCCCAAAGAAATCCCAGTGCCCCAAAATATATCTTCTTGTCCATTGTGATCATTATACAGACACTTAGAAGGCTGAAAATGACTCTTTTAATTTTGGAACGTGCCTTCCTTTTATACTATTTTACACAGACCAATTTGATTGGTGAAACAAAGGCAAACTTCTTCAATCACATTGGTCAGACCAGAGGGACATCAAGAAGTCCCCTCCTAGGAAAAACAATGAATAACAAAGTCACAGTTACAAAAACACTTTTCCTGTTTACAGAAAATTCCTTGGGAAAAGAATTTCAAAAAAAACCAAAACACCACAGGAACCAGGGCTACAAGAACAATTTACTGAGTGTTGAAAAGAGATTCAGACTGAATAGTCTCTGAATAGTCAAGTTTTCATTGACATTACTACAAAATAGGGGTTTTTACTGTGCCAANTGTTTCTCACCTGTAACAAGCTGTTCCATAGGGACACTCCGGCCGGTTGTCACTGTCACCCTGAGCCATCATCTCCATGTCCTGATAGTCATCATCACCAGGATGACTGAACTGCTGGAAGTGAAGGGGATTCTTCCTGCAGAAGACAAATATACACCCAAACTGACTGTTCCATTTCAACACAAGAAGAGGACACATAAAACATGAACTACTGAATCATTGACAGCTCACTTTTCTGCGGTTACATGAAGAGGAGCTTTAAATGTTTCACTTGATGCAGAATGTATGACCTACCTTGAGGACAACAGAAGAAATTTTGTCTCAGCACCTGCTGCAACTGAGGTTAAACCAGGAATTTTCCTGTTTCCCATCAGTTTTAATCTCACAGAAGGTTTTATTTGGATTACAAATGAGCATGCTGACATGGAATTGTACCGTAAGACATTAATGACTCCATGTGTAGATAAGTCACACCAGTGTTAGTGAGGACAGCACAAGACCATCATCCAGAACTTCCTGCTCCACAACACTTGAATCCAAGTGAACGAGTAGGGAACACAAATTTATGCATCACTGAAAGAACATTTCTACCACTTCCAGGCAAGAGCTTTGCACACACATCACTCAAGACTAGGCAGTCATAAACATCACTTAGAGAAGAGTTTTCTTCTTTCTAGAACTGTTGTAAGTGGAGTTAGAAAGAACACAGAAAAACAAGTTCTGACTTCAGGAGAAACTCGTGTGACAGATCAAAACATGCTACAAAAAATTACATCAAAATTAACATACTAGTAGCAAAAGCAAATCTACTTCTCCCCTATAATTTCTTAGAGACTTTTTTCCAAGCATAATACTGAGAAGCAAGAAACGTGACATTTTAAAATAAATTATTTTCCGAAAGACATCTACAAAATACTTTAGTGATTACTACAATCATTCCCAGAGTACATAACCTACGATGTGTTTGTGCAAATTACAGAAGTGAGTTGTCTCCCTCAAGCAGAAGGAGTAACAACTTTCAGCTAGAGCTCTTACTGCTTTAACTTAGACTTGCTACAGCTGCATTTAAAATCAAGTATGGAACATGCCAAGCATGCGTGTACAGCCACCTCCACACACAGCAACTTCCCCACTGATCAGAGAAACTCCTTTAAATTCACAAGTACCTCTTCTGAACTTCATAGAGGAGAGTCAATATTTATGCAGCATTTCAACTACCACTACAACAAAAGAGCATTTGTTACAGCTTTTACAAAATGGTGACTTAAACGCTGTGAGCTCTGCTGGCCATTCATTTATATTAATTCATTCATAATTAATATTCATCCATATTAAATCTTTAAATCTCCATTTGCCAGGTATCTTTCACTCAGGAAAATCCACAAGCAAGCTACAAATAAACTCTTCTGTAAGCCACTTATCAAAGGTCCAGAATCCCTTGGACCTACTTACATAAGTGAGAGGATTCTTGTCCTGGTCTTTTGTTGCTTCTGCAAATTGTAGGATAATTTACCAGAAACTATTGCAAGGTTGCAGTCTTTTATTCCATAACAAATTCTCATTAAACATCACTTGTTGTGACAAATTTGGACTGGTTGCCTACTTCTTTCCCCATTAAAAATAAATGGGATGAAACCAAATCATTTAGAGGCCATGTGCTTTGTTTTCTTAATGCACAGAGCTAACATACTTGTAGTAATAGAAAGAATTCTCAGTCACATGAAATATAATTTATCTTCTGAAAGGGATACAGCAGCCACTGATATTCTTTGAAGTCATTTTAATCCTTATCCCTACATCAATATATATATAGCATCATAATGTTAAGGAAATAAGGACTAATAGCTGTCAATGAGCAGATTTATTGTATTTTAGGAGATATTCATTTCTTTTTTAAAACATTGCACAACAAAGCCTCAGTGCACAGGAATGTATTCATTCATTTGATTTAAAAGAAAAATCATTAGGTTTTACCTGCATGAAAAGTAACCAAATAAAAGCCTATTTTAATATGGAAGCTTTATGACTGTTGCCTTCATATGAACATACTGACACAGTTACTGCAGCCTGGCTCTCACAGAAGCTCTAAATTTGTGTGCTCACACTCCACGATGCAGGAAACTATGTAAAGAAAAAGTATGCAGAGACTGTCCAGATAAGGGTTAACCTTGAGTTCTAAGTATGCTTTGTTCTGGTTTTAGAGCTGACTGAAAGCTTAAAAAAAAATTGCAAAAAAACCAAGTTATAATAAAAGAAATTCTTGATTATTTATGGATGACAAATAATAAGTATTTTAAACATTCAGATGACAAAGCAGGCAGTACCTTCAATAAACACAACAATCTTTCATGTAAATCCCACCTGCTAATAAAACAAACTCAGAGGGTTTGTGTTGGGCATGTGAACCTTTTACATCTCTTGTCCCTGCTAACACCTCACGCCATACACACAGGTCTTTTATTTCTTTTCCTTTTATAATAGACCTTTATCTTTTATTTCCTGCAGCACTTCGTCTTTTAATTTGCTCAAGTATTTCATCCCTTGTTTGGGTTGTATTAGGAGTTAGCAGGACATCCCAGCTCCTCCTTTTATCCTTCTAAAATTAGCGTCCTGCTATTTGTTTCTCATCAGTCCCCTGTTCACCATAAGATTTTTTTTTCCAACTCAAAGCTTGTAACAACTCTACAGTTTTCTCTTCCATAGCTAATACATTACTTCTAAACAACTAGCCAGCCCAAGCTGGTTTTAATTTTGCTTTACCTGTAACAGCCACTTCCATACATGCAAGGTGTCCTCTTAGGCTGCATCTGTTTGGAGCTTTCTGAAGCATCTGCACTTCTGGCTGAATCAGAAATCTCAGTGTTGAAGTTCAGATGTGCATCAGGCTCAGGAATCCTTTCCTGGGCACCAAAGCATTGGGAAGTCCTGCCCCAGTGAGCTTGTTGGCTCGTAGAACCAGTAATCTGTTCTTTGTTTTCTGTTTCCTCAGTTTTATTGTCTTTACTGGAGATCTGAGCTACTCTTTTAGAGCATTTGCTATGCAGCTGCCTATCCTTTTTTTCCAGAGAACTTCCAGGGTTTTTTGTTCCAGTCTTGCCACTTCCTTCCATATCTCTCATGGTAGTCTCAAGAGGAAATCCAGATGCATTCTGTGGAACAAGGTTACATGTTGAAGAACCTGAAAATTTACACTCCTCAGAATTAAAAGCTTTGAAGTAAAACTGTGCCTCATCATCCCTGCTTTCAAAATCGGTCACAGAACAGACTAGGTTAGAGAAGACCTTGAAAGATCATCTGGGCCAGACTTCAAAAATCTTCTACTCCACTTCCCAAACTCAAGTTCACTGCTAAACACAGCTGCTGAATGAAAACCTCAAGTTCAGAAAGCACACAGAGAGCACTGAGACTTAAAGAAAAACTTATCCAACAGCTTCCTTCCTCACCTTCAGCTCCCTCACAACATGACCTCTTCTCTCACCACCTCAGTTTGTGAACAGTCCAAGAACTAGTTTAAATTATCTTACAATTAAAAGTACTGCTCCTGAAAATTAATGGGGATTTTACAGGTGAAGATGTAGTAGACTGTAGAAGAATGTAGACTCTTACCCAAGAATCAATTTAAATGATTAAGGAATGACTTACTAATTTAATGAATTTCTTATTAATTTAAGCACCAAGATATATGGAGTATATATGTACTTGCCTATATAGAAGATATATGGGAACTCAGGATACATACCCTGAGGGTAACCCCACACTGATACATCTTAAATGCTTCAGCTCATGACTCTAAATCATAACAGTCTGTCAGAGACACCATGAGGCAAATACTTCAGTTTTGGTACAAACTGCATTTGAAATTTTGGAAATAAATGTACATTTAAAATAAGAAATGCGTTCTTTAGAAAAATAATTTGAGATACACGACTGAGGGAAGAACACTGCTCTGACAATTGAGACATTACCTGGAAGCACATCTACATTCAAGGCTGAACTACTTTGATACATCATAGAACCAAAGGTCTCCACTTTCTAAAGATCATTATCTATGTTTCCCCCCGGTAAATTTATACTTAGTTTACACAGGTGTGTTTGGCAGAGCTTGAAAACCAGCCAGTGATTTCCTATTTGATTTTGCTCCTTTCAGTAAAAATCTCATAAAATGTTATCCTAAAGCAGGGACAGTTACATTTGAGCAGCAAGGTGATTAGGAAAGGGCAAAGTCAGCGTTACTATCAGAAGTGAAATATTTACTGACTCAACCAGGACACAAAGACAACTCCCAAAACACAACTTAAGAAATAAGCCTTCCTTTGCAAAATAAAGCAAAAATTACTGTTGTTTGCCACTACCACTTGTGAGCTCTCTCTCACATATTTCAACCCGCTGCCCGTATGGTACATGAGGACACAGAAGGCTCCCACGGATCAGGATCAGTGACACATCAGGCTGCGAGCCAGGGAAACCAAAATCCAGGGAACAGCACACGCGGGGCCTCGGCGCCCTCCGGCGGCTGCTGCCAACTACAACAATTCACACATTTCTGCTTCCTTCCCTACAGAACGTTTTCTCAACGGCAGGAGCACGATTTAGGCTCTGATATCCAAATTACAGCCATTCAGAGCTCTCTGTGGTTATTACTCTTGCTTGCCCTAATACATCAGTTTTCCTGCAAAGTCCTGAAAGCAATTTCTTGAGCTGTACTTGAGATTAAAATGATTTATGAAATTGTTAGGTGAAAATAAGTAAGGCTTCCTGCTTACAAACTGCAAAATTGAATTATTCATTATACTGTTGCCCATTTTATATCCTGGCAAAGAGAAAATATCTCACCAGCTGTTATTAATGCACCTAGAGGATACTGTTATATCAAAACTACTACTACTACTACTACTTGCTCTCCATGCATGGTTTGTTACAATTAACCTTAAAACCAGAACCCAAATAGTTTTCAGTGTCAGAAGCATTTCAAGTATTTTATCAGCTCCTAGAACACACCCAGGCAATTTTAATGCCAGACATCAAAAACACCTCCCTTAAGTGGTTCACTTAAAGGAAACAAGTGAAACCCTCAGTTTGCTCTCACCAGAATATGCTTTGTCTTTAGTAATGATCCTTCTCTTTCCACCACTTGCAAGATGTTGTTAGCAAGGATTTAACTGCCTGTAAATGCAGCTGTGCTGTGAGCCCACAGAGACACTGGACCAGCTGGACCAAAGGGTCTGTTCACCCATTGCTACAAATCGTTTTGGTCTCAGGTTACTTTTTTTTTCCCCCTTTCTTTTTTTTCCTCTCACGTACTAGAGTGGCAATAGCTTGGACAAAGCCCACAGCGGCATTACATCAGTACCACAGCATCACCTATCCCCAAAGGTTCTCAGAAAAAGAAACCACACACCAGCCACTCCCAGGAGCAGGGCTCTGGCCCAGGTGTTGCTGCCTCTTGCTGCAAAGCTCAAAGTCTGGTACTTCCGTGGCATATTTGGGGCCCAAGGCCCAGATCCCTTGAAGGAAATGCAGAAAACCAAATCTTTGAGGCTCCCATGATACTTGCTGCAGAGCTATCCAATGGACTGGTATTTCAAAACAACAAACCACAAGCAGAACACATAGAATAAAATGTTACATTGTAGACCCAACCTTCAACATGACATTGCCAACTACATTCTCACTTTTTGTGCTATCATGGTTCTGCCCTGAGCCGAAAAGTTACCTGAGATGAAGGAACAGGGATGGAAAGGCAGCTCCTTTTCCCTTGATCTTCCTCTCCACCTTCAAAATCCTCTATAGTTTCTTCAGAAGCTGATCTTTTTTTCTGCTGTACATGTACTTCTGATTTTAATAATTCACTATGACTTTCTCCCCTTCCTTGGCCTTTTTTCTTTCTACTACCTTAAGAGAAAAAAAAAAAAAAAAAAAAAAAAGGTACTTTTGTAATGCAACTTTTTCAGTGAAATCCTGACACTAGAAATCATTAAAGCAGAACACAGGGCACCTGGCATGAGAAACAGCAGTAGTTTTGAAAAAAGACTTTTTAAACAGTTCCAATAATGTTTGCATGTATCCCCCAGTTCCCTCAAGGTCAGGCCTTTAGACACATCTGACCCACACAGCTCCACTGACAAAATCAAAGCATTCAGTCTTTGAAATAAACATTATATTCACATATAGCAAACACATATATAAAGACAAATATGTTTCACAAACACGTATGTATTTATAACAAACATATAAACACATATAACAAATGTTACAGTACTGGTAAAGAAACAGACAAATAACAAACAAACCCCACCCCCCCAAAAATACAAAACAAAAGCACAAACGTAAGAAAACTATCACAACAGTACAGGACTCAACAAAGCCAGCTGCATTTTTTAATATAAATAAGGCAGGAGAGAAGAGTCTAGATTTAGAAGGGGGATAAAAAAAAAAGATACTGAAACACAGATTTTCTTTAGTATCTTATAATTTTTTTCCAAACTCTTCTGAGGAAAAGAATAGGCAGTGTGGTGAATGGCAAATGACTGAGGTGTTTAAAGCCACAGTTGCCCTCATCACAGACACCTGTATTTACAACAGGAGAGAAGAATGTCTGGCTAGAAAGTGTCTGGACTGATCAGCAAAGGAAATTCAATAGTTTGCACCCAAACTACTTCACACCTCCCCACAGAAGGGTAAACAGGGTGGGGTGTGCTGCTTCCTGCGCAGGGAATGACAGAAACAGTTTCCTCCTCTCACTTCTTTAGGCCTCCTCTTCCATCAATGAAAGTCACAAGGGCCAATAAATGCCACGTAGAAAGTTTACCTAATGGCAGTTATAGAAGCTCCCAGGACAGGAGTCAGGAATGTTAAAAAAATCTTGAGCTTGTGCCAATGCACAGGCACCTTACGTGTCCCACTGACAGTGACTGAAGTAACTTCTGCTTCTTCTGCTGCTGTCACTGCTGATATGCAGCAGCACACCATATGTCCACCAATTTCTTTTCCCACAAGAACAAGAGGGAATGTAACACTGTTTTAGCCTCATGTTGGTAAGAAACTATCAGACTGTCATGAACTGCTTCCCCCTAGGAATTAACTTCAGATTAAATAACCAAGTTTGATTCAGTGATGATTAAAAAACTAACATGCAGCACCGCCCAAACCCTTCTGCCTTTAAAACCTGTGAAATTAAGAATCTAATTTTAGAAGGGCAAAACATCAGTGACTTAAGTGTGGAGAAGGCTAGGAATAAAAGTGACAGAAACTACCCAGAATTTACATACAAAATAGGCAAGTTTATAGGAAAGGGCTCCAGAACAACCAATGCTCAGCTGAACAAACAGAGTTTATTATCTGGCATGAAAAACAAAAAACAGAAAGAAAATTAACTGATGAAAAAGAGCTCTGTCACACCCATAGGACTGATAACAAAGGAGACAACAGAAGTCAGCCTTTGTCAGCTGCCCCACACAGAGCATGGAAAGAGAAGTAGCAAATTAATAATTCCTACCACAACCATTATAATGTTAAAAAATTATATCAAAGCACAGAAATGCATTATGGAATGCAATCATCATCACACTGCAAACCTACCTCCTGTCATTACAGGCTTGGAAACCTTCTGCACCAGGAGATCTCTTTCCAGCATCCAAGATGGAAGCACTCTCTTTCTTTGAATAGAGTTTGACTGTTCACTTTCATTGTCATCAGAAAGAGGAACCTGAAACAACATTTACTGTTTAGTGCCTTTATCCAGTGACAGAAGAGTGGGGTAATCACAGTTTGTACTCAGTTATGCCCTTAAAAAAGCAGTCTGGGCAACCAACCACCTACTTTTTGTATGGAGACCATTGCTCAAATACTTTACTTTTTTCTGCAGCTTCCACTCACTAAGAAAAACAACATCCATAGGAGTCTACATGAGGTAAAAACAAAATAAAGCAAAACAAAACAAAACTTCTTAGACCTTTGGAATAAATACCTAAAAGGCTACAAACTGAATGATTCACAGAAGAGCTTTACTACCATCTTGCTCTAGAGTTTTTACATACAGATATAACAGAAGGAGCAAGTTTAACAAAAGTCCAAGAAAAAAAACCCCAAAACCCCACAAACAGGAAAGTCTTTCTTGCACTCCAACAATTTATTTCTCCAGAAAGTAACCAGGCCCTAAATCTCTGTAAAAACAACACAAATACACCAAAGTCACATCCATTACTTACTGAAAACAGCGCTATAATTTTGAATTTCCTGAGCCAGTTCACCCCAGGGATCTCAACTACAGCAAAGGCTGACACTTTGTACAGAAAACACAACACCTCTTTAACTTTCAACTTACAAATATTAAACTTCATTAAAAACTTAAGCACCCACCGAAAGTCTGGAGGCAGCATCATTATTCCTCATTTCTGTGGTTCCCTGTACCTCAGAGCTGGAACATGCTGGTTCCATTAAAAGTGGAATACAGGACATCTCAACAGGATGAACAGTCAGTGCTTCTTCTGCACCACCCTCCTGATTTTTTTCTGACAAAACAAGATCAATTTCACACACTCATACACTGCAAATATAAACATGCACTTTTGACTCTAACACAAAAGTTGGTTTGAATGTTTGCCATCAACAACTGCAGTCTGAAACTGATCATCAGCATCCCCTTACATCAACTTACAGATGAAATAAATGTATCTTCCTTTTACCTCACACCTAAAGGGTATTGAATAAAAGACTCTCTAGTAACTGCTGACCACGACTGTCGTGTTTTGGGGTTTAAATACATAATTTACAACGGTTGCTGCCATGACAAAACTTTGAGAAAGCTGAAATTGCATCTTAGAATTTGCTTTATGGTAAATCTGCACAACTCCCCAAAATCTGGTCCTATCCTGAAAGTCAGGCAACGATTTTAAGATGCAGTTTTTGGGATCAGATGCCCAATGAATCAAGCACTTCCTCCCAGCAAGTTCTCAGGCCTGCAGCACTGAGGTGACACTGGATACTCAGATGTTGGTTTCAAAGGCCTCACTTCAGAGCCACTGCACCTAAAAAGCTTTTATCCTTCTTTTATGAAAGGACACCCAAACTGCACCTCTTTTTCCTTCAACACACCGCCTTTCCACTGCTCACTTCACCAGCACAAACAATCAGGGAAAACCAAGTCCAATTGCTGCAGCATTCCCTGCACAGCAGCACTGGGGAGTCTATGCCAACCCTTTCAGAACTTTCTGCACTCCAGACACGGCACGTTGACCTGCTGAGCTTTCTCTTTGTCACCTTATGAAGGGAAACACCAAAGACTAAACTCTGCCTTCAGCTCTGCAGGGGCTCACAAAACCCCGGGATGTGTGAGGATCAATGGGAGCACAGTGATCACCCGGCCCCATCTCCCTGCTCAGGGAGGATCATCCCAGAGCACACGGGACGGGACTGTGTCCGGATGGCTCTGGGATATCTCCACTGAGGGACACTCCACAGCCTCTCTGGGCAAGCTGTTCCAGTAAAGAAGTTCTTCCTCATATTCAGGTAGAATTTCTGTGCATCAGCTTCTGCCCATTGCCTCTTGCCCTGTTGCTCTGCACCCAGCGGGAACAGCCTGGTCCATCCTCTGGACACTCAGCTATTTACACTCCTGAACGAGCTCCATCCTCTCAGCCTCTTCTCAGAGCTGAACNGGATCATCCCAGAGCACACGGGACGGGACTGTGTCCGGATGGCTCTGGGATATCTCCACTGAGGGACACTCCACAGCCTCTCTGGGCAAGCTGTTCCAGTAAAGAAGTTCTTCCTCATATTCAGGTAGAATTTCTGTGCATCAGCTTCTGCCCATTGCCTCTTGCCCTGTTGCTCTGCACCCAGCGGGAACAGCCTGGTCCATCCTCTGGACACTCAGCTATTTACACTCCTGAACGAGCTCCATCCTCTCAGCCTCTTCTCAGAGCTGAACAGGCCCAGCTCCCTCAGCCTTTCCTCCTCCTACGAGAGACACTCCACTTTCCCAAGCATCCTCGCTGCCCTCCGCTGGAGCCGGCTCGGGGCTACAGCAACATCCCCTTTAAACCCCGGGCCGGCCTCACCTGGAGGGCGCCGGAGCGGCCGGGACAGGGACGGGGAAAGAGGCGGTGCCGGGCCCCACAGGAGGAGCTGGGACAGGGA
>VWZU01015896.1:803614-816240 GCA_013397095.1 Sterrhoptilus dennistouni | reverse complement strand
CGCCGTCTGCCAGAGGGAGATCGACTGCGACCGCGGGCACGGCTACTCCTGGAAGGTAAATACACCTGCCACCGGCGGTGCCACACACTGCTGGGAGAGCCAATGGAAGTGTGTGAGGAAATGACAGCAGCGCGTCCCGCCCCCTTAGGGCTGTAGGGGAAGAGCCGCGGTGAGGGCGCCGCTCGGTAGCGCAGACGGGCGTGAGGTAAAATACACAAAATAAAGCAAAGCTGTGCCTTTTCCTGCCCAGAACACAACCTGTCCGGCTCGGCATTACCCCTCCTGCTGTTGACCTTCATCATACACAAGCCCTAACACGGGACAAAGGCGCAGATGGGGCTGGCAGGGAGAGAACAGAACCGCGATAGGCGCTGTGTTCCCCCTGGCTGTGTTTTGTGGAAGTAGATCTGCTGGTCAGGAGTGACTTCCTGAAAAATCATCCTGGCTCAGCACACCTCAAGTGACACACATTCCGGAAGGGGAAAAAAAAAAAATGGGGAAATGAGCAGGAGCTTTTATAAACTGCTTAGAAAATCTCCCCGCGATGATTTAGTTCAAAGTGTGCACTCTGTGGATGAGGCTGCTTGCAAGTAGTAGTGGATTTCATTTGCAGTAGTGATCAAAGAGGATGTCGTCATCATCGTGCTTCTTGGCTACAGGGAAAAATTGTAAGAAAGTCAGCTATGAGAGAAAAAAAGTCTTATCCTTTCACACACAGACTGCTCTGAGGAGTTTGCAGCAGGTTCAGCTCCAGAACATACTGAATGATCTCCCAGTGTCGAATCCAGCCTGGAAGCTGAGGTAGATCAGGACCTGATCAGGTAGATCAGATAGCTGGTTCCACAGATAATTCTGGGCCAGCTGGAGGGGAATCTCCCACCTCATTTTAGCTGGTGTGTTTGAGAGCAGGGGGCCACTGGAGGGGTGAAAAGAGAGAAGCAGTAGCAAAAGAAACAAAAGCAGCCGCTGAACTTTGACATTTCAGTGAAGTTACTGCAGGGTGAGGCACAGCCACGAGCAAACAATGGTTTCCCTTTCAGTGTATGGATCTTGCTGCCCTTGCACAGCAATTTCCAGAACTCCCTGCACTAATTGTCTGTTTTATCTGGAGGAGATTTGAAACAGAAGCACCAAACACACCAAGTCTACATTTTCTTGCCCTAAAAGGCTGGCAGAAGAGAAAAATCCAGCCAGCCTCCAAACAAAAGATAAAGGTCACAACCTAAACAGAAGGTGAAATGTGCTTCTTTAAGGAGTAAAATGAATTCCTGGTTTGGGTTTTCCATCTTGAAGAATTGAGGCAGGAACAGGAAAGTTGGAAATGGAGCATATTCTGATTCTTAGCAGCACTGCACCTTCCTGGGCTTCATGTCTAGATACCCAAAGGCACATCCCAAATCCTTTTTCTAGCACTGTTCTTCTAGTGCTAAACTTAGTTATATTGAATGCAGTTTAAATTTGTTCCTTTCTGAGGTCTGACTGTATGTTTTTCCACCAGATTACATTGCTGAGAAACTACTGGAAGAGCAAAGTGAAGCAAGAATGGCTTAGTGGGAAATACAGCAACGTTCCTTCACAGTTCAGCCTGCCAGAGAAAAGCATGTATCCAATGGACGTTGACACGTGGGGAGAAATTTTGGAAGCAGAACTTGAGAGATGAAAACCAGTGCTGATTCTTGCAGCTTAAACAACTTTTGCTAATAGCACACAGGCTGTTTGGCAGTTGCCAAACTGCTTTTGAATGATGTTTGGACTGATTTTGAATTTATAATGGGAAAAAAAAGTTACGGGTGTGTTTTTTTAATTTGCAGTTTACTGTATTAATTTTATGTAAAAATCTAAAGACAACTAAATATTCAGTTGTCATTTATATTTATAAATTTAATGTTCTGCACTATCAAAAAAGCTGATTATAATTTCAGTTTGCACTTTTTGTTTCGGGAGAGATGATTTTTATATTAAATAAAGAAAATAAAAAAACCCAAAAAACAACCCCAAAAACCCCCAAGGTGTGTTTGACTTTTTGACATGAAGTCTCTCGTATCAGCAGCACATGAGAGCCCACAAACTAACTCAGGTAACTCTGTGAGATAACACAGCTTGATATATTTTCATAGCATAAAACACATTGAGAAACTTAGTTTTTTTACTGTTTGCTCATCTTCCATCACACAGATGTTGCTTTACCAGCACTGATTTTTGGCACCAACCTAAAAAACTGATGCTGGTAAAACAGGAGCTGCCTTTCATATTACTCAATATAAAAGTGATCATAAAATCAATTTACTACTATTCTGAATATCACTTTTCCCTACTTCCTTTACACTAAAGAATAAAGTAAGTGAGAAAATGCTGGGAAGTTTCCCCATTGCTTGAGGCATTCCTGCAAAATTTAGACACCAATTTGGAACCTATTTTCTATAGAAAGACTTGAGGGGAGGAGAGCTAGAAGTGCAAAAAGTGCATTTAAGTTAATCAAGAAGAAAACAATACTAGCAGTGCATTCTCATCAGCTCAAAACTGCCCATTTTTTAAAATCATAACATAGGGAAACTGTACAATAATGGATCTAGTCCCTCATCTTTCTCATCCAATCTCCCCTGTTACCTCTAGTCTGTAACTCCCTGACATTTATCCCCTATTTCTGCTCCTTTCATGTGCCTATGCTGTAAGTTCTCACATATTTGTCTCAGGATACAGTTTGTAAATAGAATAATATTCAGGTATTAATCCTAAACAATTACTTCACTGTGCACTTGGCTGTAGCTTTTCCACATTGTCAGATGAGCATTAGGAATCCCCAATATCTGTTGTGTCTCTGCCTCTTTTCAGATCAGGGGGCTGAGCCTCCTTAAACACAAGGAACTAAACATTGCAGCTATGAAATTACACAAGGCCTGCATCTTTAAAGCTGGAGTAATAGTGGTGCAAATTTATTGAGAAAAATCTATTACTGAGAAAAAAATTAAGTACAAATCCTCGTAAAAACCATGTTTTCTTCCTCTCCCTACTCCTTCCTTTAAGGGGTTTCATTCCCCCTGCAAATTTTGTTACGTGAGTTCTGGTAATCTGTCCTACTCCTCTCTGCCCCTGCACCATCTCCTCAGCCTCCCATCTCTGGTGCAGGATGGATGTGTTCCTTTTAGAGATACCCCAGCAGCATCCAGTGCTGCACTCCTTGCACCACCTGGTTTGGGCTCAGCTCTTGCCCTTTATACCTGCCAACAGAAGCTACTGAAGAACAGGAAGAAAAAAACTGAACAGGGAGCTTGTACTCATGTCTAAATTAGCACTCACATGTGGGTGTCCTTCCCCAGAGAGCATCCTCAGCAGCTAAGAGCACACATGTAAAGCCCACACCACCCAGGGCATGCATGAGCTAACCTCACACCTTGGTGAAAAACCCTTTTTCCACTCCAGTGCTTGCCTCTGACCCATATGCTTTTGCTGAAGGGGAAAGTTCTACTTTTGCAAACCGCACTGACCTTCCCACTGCATTCCCATGTGTTTTTATGCCCTTGACACTTGGAAGGTGTCAGCTGCAGAAAGGTGACTGAGGTATCCATCATCAAGGATTCCCATTTAGCCACCTGGCCTTGCTGCCATTCACTTCCTACCCACCTAGCTTTCCTGGGATACAGAGCCCGTGGGAGAAAGCACATGAAGTTTGTGTGCACAGAGCTGTTTGCAGATGTTTTCTGCCCACACAACTCAACTGTGCGACCAGCCAGGCTTCTATGAGAACAAAAAGCCTCCCTCCTGCACAAAACCTTGTGAGCTGCTGCACAGCTGGATATCAGAAAGACCAGCACTGAAGCTCAGCTGGAGGGCCCCTCAGATCAGAATTTTATTTCTGCATCTCCAAAACCACCCGTGGTGCTTTTAATAACACCTCTTGGTGTAAGAACCTTCCTTGCAACTACTCACTGTTGCAGTGCTCCATTTCTGAAGCAACTAGCTGACAGTGTGGCTTTATTTCATCATGGTGCAGGATGTGGCTTTGGGCCATTGCCATTAACAGACTTAAATGAAAAAGCATGCACTTTAGGTATTTAATCACCACAGACTTTAAATCAGACCACTCAAATTTCATGGTTAATTTTGTCATGTGTTTCTGTCAACAGGCAGAAACGTGCAGATAGTCATGTCTTTATCCTGATCATCTTTGGAAGGTACCAAGTGACAAATTTATCCCAACTGAAGACAGAACAGCTGAGCACAGGACTGGGATCAGCTGTTTCTGCCCACCAGAGCTGACCTGAAGACAATAAAATCATTCAGCTGGGAAGACTTAGGTAGTTAGTGGTGTTATTTTGTTTGCTTTCCCTCCAAATGAATTTGGGATTAGATATATTGGGTTCCCAAGATCATGCTGACACTTAGAAGGTGTTTTTCATCATATTGTTTGTTCAGAAAAGTCCATCTCCAAAAACCACAGAAGAAATTACCTGCTGCATTTAACACCTTAAGTCAGCAGCAGCTTCTGATCAGCACAACCTAAGAATTGAGTGTTGGGGGCTGGGAGGGGTTCAGGCCTCAGTGCTTAGGGCTAGACCCACTTCTGCTATTTTGGTAAGCCAAAAAACCCAAGCTACAACTGTGGGTTGAAAAGGAAGAAGGAGGGAGGTGATGAGAGATCCTGGAGGAAAGATGAAACCCATCCTAGCAAGATGAAACCCGAGAGGATAATTCTAGGTACTGGCACAGTTTGCTGCTGTCTCCCTCAACTCCCAACTCTTCAGAATCATCTTGTCCAGCACTGCCAACCCGTGCCCAGCAACTGTGGATTTACAAAGCCAGAGGATAATAAAACCCAGCCTGCTAGAGCGTGCACATTAGGTACAACATCAGCTGGTTTTGACTCACGTTTAAAAATATTGTTAAAATTACACATTGTGGGTTTTAATGCACAGTCCTTAAAAACATGAAGTGCCAAAGGAGCTGCTGTTTGCCAGTCCAGGGGTGCTGACTGCATGGTTTTGTTGTTGAGATACCAAACACTTTGAGTTACACACAAAGGCTTCTCCAGATGCCACAGGACACCAAGTGGCCATGAGATAATGCATCAGTCATAGCACCAAATATTGCTTTTTTATTATTATTTCTGTGGTCTCAGAATGCCAAAACTAAAAGATGCTGCCAGCTGCCTATTGGAAGATTCAGCTTGAAGACTTGAACCAAAGGTATAGATTGAGAAAGCTGGGAACAGAGAGAAAACTTCAATCAAACAAACCAGCCACTTTAAGCCTTTAATCCTTATATGGGAAAACAGAAAAGTTGAGAAAGACAAAGTATATTTTTGCAGTATACCTTTTGCAGTTATTATCTAGCAAATAATAAATGAAATATTACAATGCCCCATAAGAGCTTTACTTGTCTGTTTCATTGAGGGAATATTTTCAATAGTTTCCACTACTTTTTCATCATGTTGCTAAAGAACGAGAGCACTGAACAAATACATCTGGGATAGCCTAACACCCAGGTTTCGCCAAGTACACTATAGAGCCATTTAACAGCATAGCCAATGACAAAAACATGCCTAAAGTCACCTGGTGTGGCTGACCAAACTAAATAGGCTTTTCTAATGCACCTTTATTTTTGAACACTTCAATTTGTTTGAACAAGACAATTTAATTCACTAAGTTATACTGCTCTTTAAAGTAATTTTCATATGCAGCTCATCAACATATGTATTTAGAGATAATAACACTAGAGACCTGCTCAAACAGGGACATTATAACAGCACCCAAAACCCATAGAGCAACTGCATGTCTATGTACAGCTCACAAGAATGAGGAGATGAGAGGAAGCTTTTACTGTTCTAACGGGGTGACTAAAGAACACATGGTATGTTGTAGCAATTCCACAATGACACCAGGCATTTATGTTTTGTCATCCAAGATTCACTGTGATGCCTAAAAGCAGAAACACAAGCTGCCTTTTAGGATGTTTAGGCCAAAATAGTTATAAAGAAGAAGGATATGGGGGAGGGCGGAAGAGAAGAAAGGGAAAATTGAAGATGTAACTTGGGGAAGAAACTGTTCCTTTAAGTAAAAATATTAAGAGAAACTCAAACCAACAAACCAATCTTATTTTACCAGAACCATGAAATACTTCCTTTTAGCAAAAAACTGCATAAGAGTGTTAAAAGCCTGAGCTAAATAACTCTTACTATTATTCAAAATATCTCACACATGTGCATTGATTCTGTTACTGTACGTTAACCATCATACACTTGGGAAACACAGCAATTTAAGCTTTCAAAAGCAGGATACCCACATACACATATAGCAGAAGCAATGGAGGACAAAAGAGATGGTTTCTTGATTTTCTTTTGACATACTTTGGTAATTAAGAAAGGATTTTCAGACTTTTCCTTGTGATATGGAAGCAGGTGCATGAAAAGACTGATCATACACTGATTTACAGAATTGATACTCTGTTAGTTTGCAATGAGCTATTCTAGTATATTTCATAAAGAGAGGGGCTAATGACAATTCTCTAAGAAGAGAGTTCTCAATGTCCTTTTTATATCAGTGTGAGGATGTAGGAAGATAAGGATGTCTAGTTGTTTGGGATTTTTTAATTAAACTAGTCAATCCCCAGGCCTTCTTCCTCTCCCTTGATCACTCCAGTTTATTAATATTCAAAATTTTGGTGGAAGACATACTGAAGGCAAATTTTGAAAAATACTAATCTCTTTCCCTTTTGAGCTGGGAGCAAAATTTCATCAGTTTTATCAGCATTTCCCTTTGATTATTTTCCTCCCTCCTGCTCAGTCATGTTTTAATGGGCTGAAGAAAAGGAGGGAAAGACATTGCCATCTTAAAAAAAGGCAGAGTCCATGCAGGAAAATGAAGAGTTTTACTGTAGCTCATTACATTGAACATGAAAGGCCAATGAAGCATGAAAAGCAGCATTTTTACTCACCTTTCATACAGTCTTAGTCTCCCTTTTACCACACTCGAAGGAAAAAAAAAATTAAGCAATCAACGAGAAACAGAAACAAATTATAGAAAGCCACAGTTTTGGTTCTAAATGCAAAGCAGGAAGTGCTATGTTCTCATAAAAAAAACCCCCAACCTTATTTTGAAGCCAAATAAGAAGTTCTATTTCAAGAAGCCTGATGAGTAACGACAAAAGAAGAATCTTGTTTTCAGTCAAAGTTCACCTCGAGCACAGAAAAATCTCTATACATCAATGAGAAGATCACAGGTCACAAACAAAAAACACGTGTGCTTTTCAAAACACAAACTGAAGGCAGCCACAGAAATACCAACAACCTGCAGAGGACTCTCTTATCTACCCGTTTTGCTTTTTCAAGTTCCTCCTATAGTCTCCTACAGTCTTATAAGTACAAGCTGAAAAAGAAAAACCGGAAAACCCAACCCATTCCTACCCTACTGCCCTCCCCCAAAATCTCCCACCCTACTTAAGTGTTTCTGGCCCCCACCAAAAAGATTATTTAAGGATTTTTTTTCTTGATTCAGTGTTGCCCAACCTTGAAATCAGAACAAATGGAGGCACACTTCAAGTGGTGAAAAGCACTAGTCAAGAGCACTGCAAGGCAAGTAGTTTAAACTTAAAATAACTTCTCAAATATTTGAGAACAAATTAGGCGGGGGGGAAATGAGTGATTAACATTTGTAGCAAAGTGAACTCTAAGCCAAAGACAGGAGAGGAGGTACTACTACACTGAGGAGTTATGTGTAATATTGCAAGAAGAAATGAAAATAAACATTTTTCTAAAAGAGAGGTTTGACAGTAAACCTTAGATACCTCAGAGGCCTTAACAAGTTTTTTTCCTCTTTATGAACAAACTCTAATTAAATATTACAAAGCAAACTGTTTTATTACTAAAACACATTTTCAGTAAACCTTTCATACTTTCTGTTAGCTATTCTTTCAAATAAAAAGCAAAGACAGCACACTGCAAAGAAAAACACCAACATAACTACACATATTAACAAAGTTACACCACCTTACCCTTCAGAAGAAAGCTGTGGGGCAGGGAAAGCAAACAACTCTTTGAAAAAATGCTTGAGACATACCAAGCTCACACTGCCTCCATATGTATTGTCTGTTGGATTATAAGAAGTACTAACACCTGTAGCTGAAAGCTTGTTGGGCTGAGGTTTCATTTCTCAGCATCTGTGTTTGTGGTTTGCTTCATTCCATTTTCTTTTAAACTTCATTTTAAAATGGAAGTAGGAGCTCTGTATCTGTGTGGGTGTTTCAATGGGTGCATGGTTAGTCAACATTCCCAAAAATCTGACCCTGACTGTAGCAAGCACGTAGGCAGTGTTCCAGGGGAGGGAAAATTTGCTCAGTGCAAATTGTGGCAAGATGATCATGAACTTAAGAAGATATTTATATGAGATTATATTATACAAGTCTTTCAGTAACTGAAAATTATAAATACAGTCCTTACCCACAATGGTTTGTTTATTTTGCTGTCCTTTAGACTAGTTCTTTTTTTTAATAAGTAAAAAAGAAACTGATGTTAATGTAGTAATTGCTGAGGGCATATAGAGGGTGTGTGATCTAAATAGTTAGAGGGTGAAAGTTAGAGGAAGCATGACACATGTGGGTCTGTTCTTCTGTTTCTTTTTTTTTTAGTAGGTCCTTGCACAAAGCTGTCACTCTTCTTTGTGCCAGTATTCAGGATCTGTGCCTCTTTCACACCTTCTGAGTTACTGGGCTGGCCTCATCATCTCTAATAGACATGAAGTTGCTTTTTAATACTGAATTCCTTTGGATGAGATCTTCTCACTGCTGCCAAGAAGCAGAGGCACCTACAAACCCTTGAAATATGTCTTCTGAAGCACTACCCATGGGATTACAGAATCAATCAATATAGGATGGTACAAACATAAGAGCTCTTCCATAAATATGCTGACTATCATCCTCTGCCTGAGAAAACACCTTCATAGGTGGATAGCCATGCCTTGGACTGGGCACAAGTTAAAATTATAAGGTCATAGACTGGTAAAACATTTTAGTTTTATTAAATTGTGGCAGTCACATCCCTCCTTTGGTAAGCTGGACAAGTTTCTGTTGTTTGGTTGCGTTTGTTTTTTTTTTCTCTTCTCTTTTCCTGTGCCCTTCGGTATTTTTGGGTTAGTGAGCTCTGAAAGGAAAAATAAGTAGCAACAGGCAGCAATTATCAAGAAAGCAGGCTGACCAAACAGTGGGTCTCTTTTACCATGAATGACTCAGAATGACACATCAGACTTCAACCATCCCATCAGCTTGCATGAGAGACAGGAAACGTCTGCCAGAAGCTGATTTCTGCTGGCCAGCTCAAGTGGACATGATAATGCAGTGTCTCAGCCTGCTCCTCCTGCAAGGCTGTGCATTCTTATGAAGTAAAGTAAGGCATCAGGGCTTCAGGCTCATTAGCTCAGCTACAGGTGTAATTAAGCACAACTAAGAGAAGATTTAGCTCTGCATTTATTTTTAGATGGAAGAGATCCCAGTAAGAATTCTTAAGGATAAGGTGACTTATTAGATCTGTAAACAGAGTTTTAAAGATTTTGATATTTTCTTCACTCAAATATCAGTCTTACACGACCAGTAACAGCCTAGATGCACAATATGACATTAACTTGATTTCCAACTCCTCCTTAGAGTTTAAGACTTAGAAGTTTGTTTGATATACAGTCAGACAAAAATGCAAGGATTATTCAGGTGTACTGACCCTATCAAATAAAACATTTATTTCAGTTACAAGCACAAGGTTTCTCTTATGTTACTAAGGCACAGAATCAAGGATTGAGTACGTTGCTGGAGGCTAAAAAAAGGAAAATCTAATCAAAACCACTTCAATCAATAGTTCAAGTAACCAACCCATGCATTCTTTCCCTTCTCCTGCAAGGTTCTTAATTCAAATAGAGTATAGATGCTGACAACCCAGCATCTGCTTTGTAGACCTAAATAAAGGGAAACAATGGTCCCAGGGCAGATTCTTGTGGAGAAATTTGGTAAGGTTGAAAATTGGGTGATAGGGAGTTTGAAGTGAGATTGCTTTGTGTTTGAAATACTGTGGGAAGAGACTTTTCCTCATACAGCTGTCGTGGAATTATACTTGGTTCCACAGGGTGTTTCCATAGTTGTCTGCATTTTTCCCTCCCTTAATGCTGACAGATTATAAAGGTTTCCAAGTGAGTTGACTTCTTTTCCTTATATCTATGGCATTATTTGTACAAGTGAACAAGCAGCAACAAGAACCTGGTAAAGAAGAAAGTGTTAAAATTGTCTGGAGAAGACTGAAATACATGAAAATCCTGAAACACATCAGAGGCTGAAGAGAGTGGTTAACTGAGGTCCTCTCTGTCAATGACATGACCCTGTCCCCTGTTAATGGTGACATTCCCACTATCAGCTGTGGCAACAGGTACAACCGTCCCAAGGTAGACTGATTGCTCTAAGCATCACACACTAATATGGCATGTTCTATGTTATAATTTAGTAAAATATTACCATAACACAAGTGGAAAAATGTTAGTTTGTTAGTGCCCACTATAGAATTGAAACTTCCATCCAGTCCTCAACCCCAACACACAAGCCCTTTGGGGAAGATGCTGCTTTCTCTTGGTGAAATACTAAATTTTGTTTTGAGTGATTAACTTAATTCGTCAGTCTTCTTGTTGGAAGATCATCTTCATTTACCAGTCCTAGCAACTGACTGGATTGCTTTGATCCACTCTGTACGCTCTGTGGATGAGGCTGCTTGCAAGTAATAGTGGATTTCATTTGCTGTGATGATTTCAAAGAGGATGTTGTCGTCATCATGCTTCTTGGCTACAGGGAAAAAATAAGAAAGTCAGCTGTGAGAAAAAAAATTCTTGTACTTTCAATATTTCCTCCTTTACACACTGTCAGGGGATCTCCTTTCTTTCTACAGCTGAGCCTGATCAGGCCTTCACAAAGAGATGAGTCTCTCTCTCAGGGAAGCCACTCATGAATTCTGCATGTTTCACCTTCAGGAGTCTCTAGTTTGTTGGTCTCAAATCATGGAAGGATCTGCAATCCTGCAGAACCCTCCCATGCCTTGCCAGCTATGAAAACAAGATATTTGAGTTTATGTCACATCCATCTGTTTCTTTTCTGAGATGCCAACAAACTTTCTTGCTGGTATGATAGCCAGCCTCTCCTGTGGAGAGGAGAATGCATGAAATTAATGTTTCTTGGTCCTTGCAGCAACACCATTTCTGTTCCCACAACTTCTAGCTTTTGGAGGGAAGAGAAGGTGGACAGTAACAATTTGTTGGCATAACATGAAGCTTCCATCCCAAATTCATCAACTAAATAGATCAAACTCAGCTTTGCTTGTAGGCCAATTATCCTAACAGAGTTTGTGCCATCCTTTTGACCAGCCTTCCCTAAAGTACTGACAATACAAAACATTCCTTATTGCTACCTTTACCACAGTACCCTTCCCCAGTAATTCAGATAGGAAGAGAGAGACCAGTTCCTAGAATTACTGAATCATTGTACATAGATTGCTTTGGAATAAAAAACACTTGTGATTTTAGGCAGGTTGAAAGGGGATTATTGTAGCTTATTAGAGAGCTCATTCAATATGGTTCCTTACTGTCTGGCATATCTTCCACTGCTGTCACCACACAACCTCTCAAGTGAATTGCTCCCAGTGGTTCTTCTCCCTGGGGAGGACATGAAATCAAAATGAAATGCAACCCTTCTGAAACCAGCAGCATGTTAATATGTGGCCATATTTCCAGAATGGAAACAAAACCATTTGATTGCTTAATGTGTCTCACCTGAGAGAACAGGGGGTCTTCAGTCTGTGACATGGAGGGTTGGGGGTGTGGGAAGACAAAGGCTCACTAATACATAGGGAATCTCTTGTGATTTAGAATTCAGGATCTGCAGAGTATTTAGCGTGGGGATGGGCCCATTAGAAATACACAAGAAATAGGATGCCATGTGTCAGCTTGGCATGGCAAATACCTCAAACATAAACTGCAAAATTACTGTATTGTGTTCATTTGCACTTAGGACCTAATTTGTTTTGCTCAAGTGAGAGCACACATTAATTCTAATTAATCACAGATAAGAGGTGAAAATACAGTTCAGTGTTACTTGTTCCCAGGTCTGAGTGGCACTTGCCACCCTGACTTGACAGCCCCAGAAACTTCTGGGGGCTCCTTCACTCTGCTTTTCCAGAGGATGGCTAGGCCATGTAAGAACAAACAGTCCCAATGTCCTGCCTGGTCTTCCCTGTCACATTCTTGTGCAAATATTCCATTCAGGTGTGACTACAAGGCACTGGATTCAAAACAAACAGAGAAATAAACCAAATCTCTCTTACTCCAGCAGGATCATAATAGTGAAGATAGGCAGGATCGTCTCTTAAAACGAACTTTCTCACTTTCCAGTTTTTCCTCCGATGTCCCTAGGAAAATTCCAAACCAGGAATGTCACAGAGCTGCTTTGCCTGCATGCAAATCTTATCCACACATGAGAGGACAGGCAAATACAAAAGGGAAAAACCCTGAATACTCTGGACAGGAAGTACTCACTGGAGTAGGACTTGAATCTGCCTTTTCTAGGTTCCAAACTTTTGCACAAGAACTGGACTATCAAACTGCTTTATCTTTTTT
>VWZU01015896.1:787211-803582 GCA_013397095.1 Sterrhoptilus dennistouni | reverse complement strand
TTTTTTTTTTTTTTTTGGTGCAAAGCAGAGGAGCTTCAACATGGGAGATTGCCCTAAACATATCCCACAGTCTGGTAGTTATGACATTCCCGTGAGATCTGTGAGAGCTTGTTTTAACTGCTTGCTAGAAAACGCGGCTACAAATTGCCATGCAGGAAGGTACCTTGAATTATTGGCAAGGATGAGCTGAAAGTCTTTCTGTCCCTGCAAAGATAACAACAAAAAAAGGCTTATCTAGCTTAAACACCCTGGAAATGAAGTGGTTGAGAAGCTCAGACAGAAATATGGATGTAGGTGCCTCATTGCCTGTTTTTATGACTGAACAGGGTGGGTGTGGAAGGTTGAAAGCATGTTCAGCAGAAGCAGTGACCCTTCCAAGCAATGACCCACAACTCACTGAGGGTGACCAAGTGCAGACTAACACTGGTGGAAGATTGTCATGAATCACTTCCTCTGGCATTTCAAAATACAAGTTTCTCAATTAGCTGCTCTTTGCACCGAAGCTCTTTTTAACTAGGTTGATATCAATGTGACAGAGTAAAAGAGCAGCAAGCATGGATATTACATGCCTTACAAGAGAAATACATGTGAGCACCACTAAAAATTCTTAGGCCCTCAAAGACTATTTTTAACAGTGCAGGTTCAGACTCAATATTTGGAAACGTTTCTTTAGAGGGAGGGTGGTCAAACAGTGCAGCAGGCTACCTAGAGAGGTGGTCAGTGCACCATGTCTGTCAATGTGTAAGAAGCTTTTGGACAACAAAACCCTTAAGAATGAGCTTTAACCCTTGTTCAGCCAGTGGTCAGGCAATTGGACCAGAGGATTGTCGCAGGTCCCTTCCACCTGACCCATTTTATTTGTTGAAAAATCCTGATTTTGCCTTTGGTTCACTAATATCTGCTTGCAATGGCTTTGGAAACATGACATTCACTGTATTGCTTAACGTTTTTCTGGAAAGGAAGGCATTTAGTTATCTTCTGTCTTACACATCAAACATTAGTGACTGAAACAACTCCTTTGCTCAAACAAGCTGAAAAAGTCCATGAAAACTGGCAACTGAATCCACTTGTGTGTCCAGAGGGACACAGGAGGGGCAGCTTTTTTACCTGAGTTCAGTTTTGCATTATACCAATAACTTGTCACGTCTCCTGTGTTAGGACTCTTTCCTAATTAAAGCTATTGACTATTTTATTTTATGGTAAGAGCAATAAACCATGCAATATTTGTCCAGAGTCCTGGTGCCATGCTGCAGCAAGTGTTCCTTGTGCAAAGGCAAGAGGGACAGAGATGAAACCTGTCAAGTGTGGAGATGCCATAGGATAGTTTTTCTCTTAGCCAAAGTTTTTATGAGTACAAGAGTAATCTTTCAGCCATATAACATCATTCTAGTGACAGAATGGAGCATGGGCAACACTGACCTGTTTCAGCAAACATCCTTGCTTGACAATTGTGCCTCTGAATTCTTCTTTTAGGACCACATCATCATCACTGGAATATCCCTCACAGAAAAATCCACTGTCTGGCTGCAAGACCACAAGAAAAATGTTACAGAAGTTACACAGTTGCTGCATGCTTATGTACATGTACCAATCTGGCTTCCTTTGGCTTCCCTCCACCCTGTTTTTTGCTATCCCAAAGAGAATATTATTGTTGTTGTAGTGGCTGTTTTGTTATTGTTGTTATGGTTATTGTTAAATAATCTAATCTCATCTGGAAAAGTCTCTGAAGTTGAGGAGCTCTCCAAATCACCATTTCAGTGTGAGGTGAGACCATACTTCTATGATACCAACTCAGACATTGACTTGCTGTGGCCTCCTCACACCACATTGGTATTGAATCAAACTGGAAATAATCCAAAAGCAAGCAGGGTACACATGGGCTGCTACAAGGGGCATCCCAAGAGGCCACAAGGCTGCCTTTACCAGCAGTGTCTCTGCTGAACAGGTCTCCCTAGCACAAACACATTTAAGAAAACAAGTGAGTAGTGGGAGAGTCATTTTGCTGAAGCCAAGTGATTCCATGTGGTAAATATAAACAGAATCGTAATACCAATTTACTTGTTTTCACTTTATATAGAAGGCATACTTTTTTGCTAGCCTAAGTCCAAAAGCCAAATATCTTTCAAACAGTATTTGACTGTGATATTTAAAGTTCTTCAAATCAGTCCACCGAATATGAAGTGGTAAATGGAGAAGGCTGCAGATGACACCCAGAAGAAGTTACTGGGGGATATTAAGAACTTTTACTTCTTTGTTAACAGGCAAGCTGTGCGTGTGCATACACTCACACTGAGTCAGATTTGATGGCTCTGCACAAAAATAGGTTTGTAGCTTCTGCCACTCTGTGAAGCCCTGTGATAGTGAATTACTCTCTTCCAGTGAATCAACAGGGAAATAGATGGTTGAATTCTGGTCACCAGTACAGTTATCAGGAACAAAGTCTAAGTTAAAAAGAACCCAGCTTTGTCTCAGCACTTAATTTATACTTAGAAAGGTGCCAGAAAAAACCCAACCTGTCCTGGTTACAACAATTAAAGTGAGTAGGTTCATTCTGAGTACCACAGGAAAAAGAAAATTAAGACAGATTTCTCCATCTCTGTGCAATCTTTCCTCCAGGATTTAAGAAGCCAGCAAGAAGCATGAGAAAAGCGGCACATTAGTAAGTCTGAGACAATAACAAGCCAGAATACAATGCTCACAAAGTAATAGTAGGCATCACTGAGGTCTAGGAAGGGAGTATCTGACAGCCCCTCAGCAGCTGCCTTGGATGTATCCCCAGCAGGCTGGAGGTAGCCTTCACTCAGGAGGGAAGAGGCAAGCAGGAGACCTTCTCTGCGATTTCGGACGGAGCTGCTGGACACCAGCCAGTCAATCACACAGGTGCCTGGTTAAAAAGGAACTAAGTATCAGCCACAAGCCAAGACAGACATGAAGAAGCCTTGTACACAGGAAACAAGCATACTCCATGTATTCATCAATCTCCTGAAAAAATGTTCTTAGCAACAACGTGGGGAGCTAATCTAGGAAGGTTCCTGGCCATGCAGTGAGGCGCAGCCTTTCCAGCTGATGGCAGGAGCCAGGACAGCTCTCAAACACCATTCCTGAGGGAGAAGAGGGCTGGGAGGGGATGCAGGGCTGTGAGCTTGGTATTTTCTAAGCCTGAGAATTGCTGAGCTCTTCCCAAGGCTCAGAAAATATCGAGCCCACACAGGACTGAGCTGGGAAGCCTCAAAGACAGCAACTGGGGATGTATGAAGGATAGCCAAGCCTGGAAAAGGCAGCCTTCCAGGCTGCTATGCTACTAACATCATGCTTTTGGAAACAGGGTGGCTTTCATAGAATCACAGAATCACTAAAGTTGGAAAAGACCTCCAAGATCATCAGTCCAACCATTAACCCAACACTGCCATATCCACCACTAAACAAAGTCCTCAAGTGCTACATCTGTGTGTTCTTGAGCACAAACACAGATTTGACTTGGAGAGAAACAGGAATTACAATGGGACACTGTTCGGTGATGAACAATTCAGAATGGAATAATTCTTAAATTTCATCCTTCTCCTTTGTTTAACATGGCCATAACTGAACCCTTTTCCAAGATACATCCTTTGAGTATCTCCTGGGTTAGCAAAAAACCCCATCAAACTTCTCTGTGCTCTACGGAGCTTAGAGCTGTTTCATCTCTTTAGTTTTTCAACTCTGCTCCCTTTATTGTATGGAATAGAGGGACAGGAGCTCCTTACCTGTAAAGCAGTGATTGAACACTCTTTTATCTTTTTCCAGCTTCAACTCCTTTATTCCCTTCTCAGGATCTTTCATTGAGAGATACAAAGCACTGTGCATTAAAAAGAACCACAGAAACTGTTAGCAAATAAAAAGATTTTGCCAGTTTGTACAATAATATCATTGTCATTTGTGGGGACTTCGTGTTTTGTTGGCACATGGTTCTCTGCAGAGCTGCAGTTTCATCGCCTGCATCTCCTGAAAGATTCAAGTTGCAAAGCCTGGAGGTCTCACTGCATCAGCTCACAGCTGTGGGAGCAGAGGGGTGGAGTCTGCAAAGGGCTTCTCACCACATCTCCCTATTTTGAGAATACAACTACTTGTGGTGACTATAGCGTGAAGAGAGGAACACCCGCTGCTGAGGCACCTTCACAGGGCCCCACAGCCCCAGGAGGAGGAGAAGACTCTGCTCTGTGTTCACCCAAAGGTCCTGGGCTGAGCAGAAAACCTGTCCCTGTCCCAAAGCCTGCATGCTCTCAGATGATCTTGGCCCTGTGTGGTTTCACTGTCTTGTAAGAAGACTTCAGGCTCATTTTTATCTTGGTATTTACAGCCCAGAGATAGAAGTCATCCTTGATTTTTTAAAGTACTAACAGATTGCTTCCCTCTATCTCTTCTTCTCCCTTTACCAGCTTCATGTTCTTTGACAGGCACCACAGTCCCCTCACCATCCAAAAACTCAGCTAACATCAGCTTTTCTTTGGAGAGCAAATAAAAGGTCTAAAATATTTTTGCAATAAATTATTTGCTCTATAAAATGCTGCTTCTGGAAGAATCACACTTTGGCTGGCATATCCTCTTGCACTGCAGCATGCCCAGAAATCTCTTTATCAGCAAAAACCTTTCATAAATAAGCATGTTTTGGTAAATTATAGTATATTTAAAAAGAGCTTCCCAGTTCTGATTACTAGCTCATTTCTGACACATTGTACAAACTGAAATTTTCAGTCATGCAGAAAGGGCTGTTAGAGAATCCATGGACAGACAGGTTCCTTGTTCTTCCTGCCCAAGGTTACATTTCTGACACACTGACTACAGATGGAAGTAAATGGGGGAGCAGAGCTGTAAGAACAAACCTCAGATTGATTGTTTCAGGCAACCTGATAGACTTCCTTGTGGATTTTCTGGCAAACCTTTGGCCTCCATCTATGTGATGAATTGCTTTCTTGATATCCCGCACCCAGGCATCTCTCTCCTCCAGGTAGGCAGCTTGGAAAAAGTGGTCCTGCTGCTTGGCCACAGTCAGCTTGAAGACAAACTGGAATGATAAATTATGGAAGGTTTGGTGTTTTTTAAAGTTACTTTGGTGTAGCCACTTGGTCACAATTAAGCTAATACCACCACAACATACAGCCTATCTATGCCCTAAGGACTATGGAAAGTGCCTTAGAGACACAGTAAAATGATAGAAACTCTGAAGAAAACCATGAACAAGCACTGCACATAACTGAATCCTTCTGATACTTCACTGTGACTGATCCTGACATCATCAGCACACCCCAAGATGTGTGACACCAATACAGCTGTTGATTCTAACTTTTGCTGGGAAGTTCAACACAGCTGAAAGGCTGAAGTGATGCTGTTTTACACCACAGTGACACAGACTCCAACCTCAGAAGGCTGAAAATGACTTCTTTGTTTTTGGGACGTGTCTGCTTTATACACTATTTTACACAGACCAATCTGACTGGTGAAACAAAGACAAACCTCTTCAATCACATTGGTCAGACCAGAGGGACATTAAGAAATCCCTCCTATGAAAAGGAATGAAAACAAAGTTACAGTTACAAAAACACTTCTCTCGTTTACAGAAAATTCCCTGGGAAAAGAATTTCAGAAAACCAAAACATCTCAGGCATGAAACCAGGGCTACACTGAAGTGATTCCTGGGAGTGGCTATCTGGAACAGAGGCTAGACAAGATTAGGAGAATAAAAGCAGGTATTTATTAAAGGTCTTCAATTGCACCTTGGCCAGTCAGAAGCCTCTGAAAGGCTACAACCAAGATGGACAATGGTCACCCAGTTTTTCAGACAGACATAAATTTGGCCCATTTACATATCAGGGGTTAATCTTCCAATTACATCTTCAGGTAATGAAGTCATTTACCCCCAGTTTGCTTCCCCCTCAACTCACTTTTGTTTATACTTTTGGGGCCTTGAAAAAGTGAGGTGTCCTTGAGCTTCAGGCCTAGAGGAACCAAATTGTGAAGAGTAGCTAACACTCTATATGGAGTTTTAGATTTATACACTAAAGCAGTACAGGATTTGAAAAACATAAACGTTAAAACCCTCATGCATCAGAAGCACACAGCCCCTGCAGGCTTGCAATGGATGTAAATTTGTTTTAATGTTTAGAGACACGTGAACAATCTGAAGGAGGAAAAAAATACCCCACATCATATTCAGCTACTGACTCACAAGGGGAAAAAAAAGGTCATACACTGGAGAGTATCTGAGTATATTTGCAGCCTAGTTGGTAGATGATACATCCAACCCTTGGTTACACCTTAGGATCACCTATCTAAACACAGTAGCAACAATGGAAAGACTTTATTTCCCAAAAATAGGAATAGATCATCTAAAGGTAGTTGTAAACAGAAAAAAACAAACAAACAAACAAACAAAAAAAACAAACCAAAAAACAACAACAACAACAACAACAACCTGAAAGAAAACCAATCCAAAACAAAAAAACAACGCCCCCAAAACCATCCAACAAAGTTCACACTGTTTAAACTCATTTCCATCTGGTGATCTTCTGGATGGAAAATCTGGATTTAATTACTCAGGTTTCAACTTCCTCTAAAATATAGTTCCCCATGAATGACACTAATTTGTTCTGGAGTTGTGTTATAATTAATACCAGAAGTTCTGACTCAGCAGGTGTCTAAAAATGCCAAGCTAAGCCATAGGCCAACAGCATGACTTGATGAGGGCAAGGAAAGCAAAGGCTCCTGTCAAAGAGCAGCAAATTACCATCAGAGAAATCAACACGCTGAATGAGTCTGCTGAAGCCCATGTTTGTAAATAATCCATTTCTGAACATCCCTGACAAGCATTTTCCAAACTATTGCCAACAGGAAAAACTCTGACACCCTGAAACTGTGCAGAAGTCCAACTGAATTTCATGGAAGATACATTTCAAACTTAAAAAGCAACAAGCCCTCAAAAATCCATCTCAGAGAGAAAAGTAACCTTTTCTTATCTGATATTGTTCATATTTCCAGCAATACTTACCTTTTCTGTCATGCAAGGAAGACCTACATACTGAAAACCAATGGACAGTGCATGAGGAAAGCAAACAGACCAGTCTATCCAAATCCCAATATTCAACAGTCAAGCTAATGCTCCAGATTAACAGAATGAAATACCAAAGCATTCACAAGATTTATTACCAAAGGAAAAAAATCAGTCTTCTCAAAGAGCTGAGAAGCAACATACAGTGAAATGCTAAAGAAAAGTTTTCATTTTCAGCACATGGAGAAGACTGGCAAACCCCTTCCTTTTTAGCATTTGCAAAGTTAGGCCAGTAACCTAGATAGACTTCGAGACTACTTCTGAGATTGGTAAAGAGTTTGAGTCTCCAGTCCTAGATGTGACCAAGCCTCCCTCTGATGATGTATATCTGATTGTGTTTTTGAGGAAAATTAGACCATTACACTAAACCAAATACCAACATTTTAGATAGATTAATCTCTCCCAATTTAAACTAACTACGAGCAATCAAACATGATAATACTATCCACAAGAAAACCATGTTTTCCCCATGGGTGAAATGGAATGAGGCTGAATTTATGTTACATTAAACAATGATCAAACATCAAATCAAGGACTGCGAACAGTGGTGAATGCATTTTCAAATATAATCTCAAAATATGCAGTTGCAGCCCCTTCTGAGCCTTTATCTGTGCTTAACAAGTCCAGGATTTCTTCTTTTGCCTTCAGCACCTGCATTTTGCAATTGGTGTAGTAAACAAAGCATGTTGGTGATGTGCTCTGAGCTTTCAAATGAGGGACACAAGGGACCCTGAATCCACTTACTAGAAAACCTAAGGACAGGTTTAATTATCCTCATTTTACTCATATGAAAAAGTAAAGTTCATTCTCTCAGCAGTCTCTCACACTTCCTATTTTTATAATACTGTCACAGAGACTTCTATTTTAGTCAGGCATCCCTGTGGTAAATTTCTTTAAACTGTGGTTGGATTATGTTCCAGATTCTAGGGGACCCTTTTGTCAGAGGAATTCCTGGGGATGTGATGCCTATTTGATGAAACTGATTTGACAAAATAATAAATTACTAATGATATGATTCTTTGCTCATATGAGAAATCCTGTTTTACCAACAATTATTTTTCAGGAACCTAAAAACGAAATTAGTATGTCACAGCATTTATTTCCTTCCTGTCTGAGCAAGCCAGTTGTTCCTTGACAATAAATAAATGCTTCTGCTCACGAAGTGGTTCCCCCCAGCTTAATTCTGTGGCAATTAGATTTATATTTAATACAGGAGTTGTTGCCATTCAGCTGCCAAAATGTCTTCACACCAAGTTCTGCTCTCTGAGGGACTCAGAAGTTTAATAAAACCTAACCAACTGACCCCCCAAATACTTTCTGAATTAGTCCTCTTGAAGTGTCCTGAATTCCAGTGGTACACAATTCCAACCCTGCTTGTGACCTCCTAAGGCAAGTGAAAATCACCATCAGGGTGAGGGCAAGGAATTTGCAGCCACCAGCCTTTTGCCTTTTCAGTGCTTCCAGAAGTATACTGTGAATTCTTTTGATTAAAAAAGTACTTACCATTCTTTTGCCAAAATCTTGGCATGGGCTGTGAATAGAGCTTCCTTTTAGTGGGATCATCCCTTTGGGACTGTTATCAGCCTTCCGCTTGTAGAATTCGATTCCGTCTTCTAAGAGCACGACCCACATTGGCTTCCAGGTATTAAACATGCTGCCCTGCACCAAGAAATCACAAATTTTGTTCAATGAATCACTCTTCACATGATACCCAAGGAAAATATGAGCTTCCAGGGAGTATCTGACTGATGCTAAAATAACTACAGTTTGTGTTTCAAGGGGAACGTAGCACCACCACACCCATCCTACTATGCAGTTAAGCATTTGTTGTTATTTTTATGACCACCATTTATTTCCCCTTGTAGTTGCTCTGCCAATGGAAGCCACTAAGGATTTAATTTTAAAAAAGGCTTTATCCTCTGGGCTGTACCACAACAGACTCCAGAGCAGAGGTTGCTGTGAAGCAGCAACCTCCTTCCCAAAGAACAGGTGTGCCAGGAGACCAAGGTGATGTGACCTCTTTAATCTCACTATTCTTCCTTGATTTTTTACCCAATAAAGTGCAACTGTGGCTATTTCCCGTTACCTCTTTGCCAAGATTTCGCAGCATGTTTCCCTACATCTTCCCAACCTGTTCAGAATTAGTTTTCTCTTCCACAAAGTCCAAAAGTACCCGCTTACCTTCTTAACCAAGTAGCCCTCCCTTATACGCATCGGTTCTCGCTCCATGGCTCGGGCAGTCCTGCTCTCGGGTCTGTCAGTGCTGCCTGGTGAGTTCCTCTGGCAGCAGAGTTTGTGGGATAGTGTGTTTTTTACAGCACAGCTGTGTCATTTCACAAGTTCCCCTCAGTGCTAATCGCGAGCCCATTTCCTCTTACAGAGCAAGAGATAGGGAAATGCAGAAGCGCTCTGTGTATTTATAGGCTGCCTCTGACAGCACAGCCAACAGCCTGACAGGGCACTCCATCGTATCAAATGCAGCCAGCCTCGATGACAGAGTCCTGGGAAATTAAACAAGCTCTGTAGTGCTCAGTCAGAAGAAATTCAGGCTGCTCTGCAAATACGTGAGCTCTACCAAGACAACGAGAAGGGCATGTTGCTGCTGCTTGGTGCATGCCAAATAATTGCAGAGACAGGTTTTCGATGCATCAATGCTTTCACTTCACTCTGCTTTCCAAATCTGGCTCCCAGTGGGCAAGCATGAGGAGTCTGCCAGGAAAGTGGAGGACCCTCACTTGCTTAATGAGGATGCGCCCTCTGCTGACGTAAGAAATTTGTCTATCAGACTTGATCAGGTTTTGGATTTTTCATGCTGAGGCCTCCCTAAGATGTCAGCTGTCAAACAGGCACAAATGGATTAAGCCCGTGCATTACATAAAGTACTGACCACAAAATGCTCTCTACAAGCATCTTTTACTTACTGCAGATCTTGTTTGGCTTTATTTGGGAAAAGACACGGCAAACCCATAGTTTTTTGTAAATACCAGAGTCAAAATCCCTCTTCCCTATATAGAAGAAAGTGGGGGTATATGGGAGGCAATAAGAGGATGCTTCATGGTATCTTGATTCCAGGTCACTTTTGCAGCTAAGCTCATTCAGGAAAGTGTTGGTTGAGCCCAGGGTGACTCCATCTTTCACCTCTGCCAAGATCCCTAAACAGGGACTTTTTTCACAGACAGAAATTCCTGTTCTCCATGTGACTCTCTGTCTCAGCCTTCACTCTGGAGGAAGTCTTACTCAGAAGTCTGACTAGGTCTGTGATAGAGGAGCAGAGGGTTAGCAGAGACCTCAGAGACCTTTTCTAGATATTCCTCACTGATTCCTATTTAGTGGTATTTCCATAGATGAGACTCCACTCCTTTGGTTATCTGTATCAATGCTCCCCTATCCCAACTGCTCAGTGTCTCTCCTCACTGTCTGAATGAAGATTTTAATTTTACAGGCCTTTCTCAACTAGTTGCTGCTCAAATGACACATCCGGTCTCTCTGCAGGCAGAGTACCTGTCTGTACCACCTGTTTCAGGTTAAACACTCTGTAGTGCATTCTGTCCAAAGCATTCATCCTTTTGTGATTATTTCATCTATCACTAAATTGTTTGGGGTTTCTAAGACCTGCAGTCCCAGTACGTTGTACCTTTGTTGCTGTTGAAGGCACCAGTTGCTGATGAAGCTAATAACCAAATCAAAGACTCCATATATTCTCTGGATATGAAGGATACTTGATTTCAATGAACAGATTTTAAAATTATTAGAGACAGAAATTCACACAAAACTAATAAAACTTCATGGTCCTTGGAACTAAAAGTAAAAATTTACCAAAAAGTGATCAAAAATTATGTCTAAGATTTACATTAGAAAATTTGCCTACCAGGTCCAGGACTTGGAATGAACTGAAGGTGCTCTGCATTCCCACAGCAGAGATGATCTAACTGGATTTCTGAGTTATATTTCTGTGAAGGTTCCCTTCATCCCCCATAAGTCTTAAAAGGATGCTTGAAGGACTGAGGAGTTTATAGAATCCTCCTGTATAATGTCTTTTTTGGTCACTAATTCTTTTTGCTTTAAGAAGGTGAATTGTTTCCTTCACTTTCATTTCAGTGGTTCCATCTTCAGGGAAAAAAACATACTTTTTTTGTTTTTTCCAGTTAGATAAACCAAAAATACAGGTCACAGACAACAGTAACTCTGGAAGTGTAATTTGGAAGCTAAATTATCCCATTATTATCTACCTTAAGGACATAATGCTTCAGAGCTTGGAGGTATGATTAAAAAATGAGAACAGGATCACAGTTAGCTCTTCCTTCTGTCTCTACTTTGCTTCCTCCACCTTGGGCCTGAGGAAAGGAAGCCCCATCCCCAGCTGGAAGGCTTTATGGGGAGCAAAGGCAAAAGAGTCTGCCAGTATTTTCCTCCCTGCAGGCATCCTTTCTGCAGGTTTTCCTGCTTGCCTGCTCATGCTGACTCAGTGTTTGCGCTGAATCAGGATGACAGGGCCCTGCACAATGAATTGATGATAAAAATATGACCAGGGATAGGTACTCTTCATCAGAGTATCTATATATCCCTGTACTAAAAAGTGGTTTAATGAAAACAGAAAAGGATGCTGACTCCACAATTTCACAAAAACTCCTTTTTCTCACTTACCCGCATGAAAAGCCTTTGGAGGTATGAAATGTAAATCTAAACACAGTGGCACCTAGCCAAAGGCTCCAGAATTTACCATTACTACTTATGCTACTCAGTGTTAAGAAACAAAATAACTTCCATCTAATGTTAGCTGAAGGCAATGGCTTTTATAACCCTTCTCTATGTTGCTTCTATTTCATCTTCAAGGCTCAGCTGGTCCTTTTGCCCTTCCAGTGTACAAGTTTGGCACAATCCTTTTCTTTACTGCTGAGGCTTGGTTTTATTTATCACCCTGACCACCACAGGGAAATCAGCACTTCATCTCCCCCCAGACAGAAACATGCTGATGTAGCTGAATCATTCACCTGAGGCAAAATGGTCCTTAAACACACAAGGCTGTGGCAGGTGCAAGGGAGAGTGGACTGTGCATGTGGGTTTTCTTTGTCCAGCCATTCCTAAAGAGCAGCACCAGGCATAAGAGAGAGGAAGAGCTGTGTTTCTTTTACCTCTCCACAAAGGGGAGGAAGAGCTTTGTCAGAAAGGGAAGATAACCTGCAATGTGGAAATCTGCTATGACTTACTATGTGCTCTCCATTTCTGTCTCAAGGAGGTAAAGGTGCATGATGTCAGATGAGCAGAATTTGTCACAGTATCACAGTCTGCAGCAGAGCTGAATACCTTAGCTCAATTTACTGTTCTTGTACAGAACTTGCTGCTGCATTTTTTCAGAAAGTTCTGCTTTATTTCTGCTGCTTTGGAATATGAGCTCCACCAAGCATTAAAAAAAAAAAAAAAATCAACCACAATTATCAGAGCAAGAGATCTACCTGAGGGACTAAGAAGTGTTTATACCAAAAACTGGAACCATGCAGCAGCTGCAAGGAAGGCAAGATTCTGTTACAGCAGCTTCACTGCTCCACAAGCCCTTGCAGAGATGGTTCTAACATGTTTGCTGCACTGTGAATGCCATGAGCCCACCTCATCTGCACCAAAACGTGTGAGCTCTCCATAAATATGTGTCACTACAGCAAATTGAGCTGCATTTGCAGAGGAAATGATAACAAATGTTGTATGCTCAAAATTATTGTATGGGGAAAACGATACACACAAGTGATTTCCAAACAAGATAAAGACTGTCCAGCTGATATTTCAGTAAAAAAACCATTTCTGACTTCTGGACAGAGGCAGAGGGCTCAAAAGAAGCAAAGTATTGAATGCAGAGCTGGCAGGTGCAAGTCTTAGCACAATTCCCTCCATACAGAATGAAACACATGGCTATTTTTAGTGCACAAGAGATTGTTGCTTTGCATGTCCTTCTTGAAGAGAAACCCCAAACCACAATATTTCGAAATTTAGCACTGTGTTAAGAAATTAATCAAAGAGGAGCAAGCATGAAAAGGCTAATACAGATATTACATGTCACCTTAGAACCTAAATGCCGTGGTTTGGTCATCTTAAATGAACCATCTTGTTCTGCCCCAAGGTGCATTTTTACATATTTAATGATTGTTGAGCTTTTCAGCAGGACTAATGCATTAGTGAGAAGGTCTGCATAAATGTTAATACTTGAAAGCTTATGCAGCTGACATGTTATAATGCCTAGAGAGATCATATGGAGTAGATGCAATCAAGAGACCAAACATATTTCTTCAAAATGTTTTCTAGATGATTTAGATCAGCATAAAGCATAGGTGATGGTTCATCTACATGTTCATTGAACACGTCCCCCCTCACCTCTCCCCTACAGGAGAGTTCCCCACCAGTGATACATGCAGGTTATGTTGATGCAGCAGAGAAGGTCTATGCACAAGAAACAGGTCTTGGAGAATGTAGAATCTTGCAGGATGTGTGAGACTTTCATAGTCTTAGCAAGAAAAAGAGGTATAGAACTGCTGGCTACAGCTGACTCACCACTTCAAAAGCACTGAGGCATTTGCCAGGGCACAGATGAGTGCTCCAATCTTCCTGCCCCAAGGGAAGAGAACTTGCTTAATGTCCCTTGCTGACTCCATACAACAGACTGGGAATCCTCAGCTGTCAGGGGAATGAAAAGTAGATTTGAAGGACTGAAAAAAACCCAAACTAAAACACAGACACGGACACACACAAAACCAAACAAACCACCCCCCAAACAAGCAAACAAACAAACAAAAAACCAGAAAAACAGTTTTGCAGTTTACAAAGACATTAAATATTATAGCCCCATCCCTCCAATGTAGGTGTAGAGAATGGAGGAATTTGACACAACTTTATCTTTTTGTTTCCAGAAGGAAATTGCTGCTGTGGCTTAGGAGAAATAGGACTTTGTCTTAAGTCTGTGATGATTCATTAAGCTTTGAATCTTGTAAATGTCAGCATGTTTGCTCTGTGCTCCTGGAAAAACCACACCAACTCCTTCTTCCTTCAGAACGAAGGAATATAATATATTCCTTATAATAAAATACTGTAGGTATTTTGCTCCCTACAGAATATCAAGCCATTAACACCAGGTAATGTAGCAGCCTGAGATCTGGGACCCATAGAAAATCCCCATGGGGACTGGAAGGGCCTGGGTTTCTCTAGCCAGGGCCCATCCCACAGCATCAAGCACCTCCATGCAGATGGGCTGAGGTCAAACCAGGTATTTAACATGTAGGGAGAGAACAAGGGCATCCGTGGCTGGATATGTCAGTGGTGGAGCTGGAGAACAGCCATCCTAATTAATTCAGGAAGGGCATGAAAACCAGGACTGAGCTAAAACTGAGCCCATGAGAAGCCCCATGGCCATTTTGTTGTCAGCAACAAAACTAACCTCCCAGAAAGATTTAGCAAAGGCAGCCCCTTCCCTTGATCTATACTGATAAAGGGCATCTGGTGAGATCAGAGAAGTCAATGTATCAACACAAGTGAAGTTATTAGATCAGTCAAAAGAAGGTAATTGCCTAAATAAAGAATCTTTTCTTCATCAATATTCTTCTCTCACCATGTTACACTTGCTTATGGTAAGACAGTTACCGTGCATGCACATCCCATAATGTGATGCTTTTTTAGTTTTCCCTCATGTTTGCTCAATACTGGTCAGGGATAAAGTCCCAGTCTGAGTTGTGTCCATAGAAAGATAATCATTCATGCAGAAATAATAAGGGAAAAAACCCTGGTTATAGATCTGACCTCTCATGTACGTGGGAAGCTAATTGCAATCAATGTCTTCAGCTACACACAATTTACTACAACATGATATGTCTGGCTCATGAAGTGAGTAAACCTGATCCCTGGCAATGGCCATTACTCCTCACACACCACTTTAAGTGATACTGCCAGATTCCTCACAGGTTAGGCCTCTGGGATTTCATACTGAATTACATTTAAACCTACAGGAGGGGGATTTACTGCAGGCAAAACTTCCAACAAGCCACAAAGTGCAGCAGTTTCTGCAGAATGCAATGCAAAATGAGATTTCTCTTGCAATGAGGAAAAGAGATAAGGAGAAATGTGCTGGGGGTGGGTGTTGTTTGGTTTTGGTTGGTTTGTTTGTTTGGTTTTGTTTAGTATTTTTGTTTTGTTTGTTTATTATTTTTGCAGAGATACACAGTTATGAGAGGCAGGGATCATATCCTGCCCCTATATTTGTGAAAACCTGAATGGCTGAACACATTATGTGTTGAGCTGGAACCTGAAGCAAGAGATATCCAGTAGGATTTTTGGGGTCTTTTTTTTTTTTTTTCCAGAGCTTTCCAGCAGAATGTATTCGTTTGCTTAAAGTTCATAATAAAATTAAATCACTGAATAACTTGCATGCATAAGGAAATGCAGCTGGGCAATGCTGTACCTACCATTTGGCTTTTAGTTTACGTTACACCACCACATGTACATCATCCCAGCCTTAGAAAAACAAAGAACAGGTCAGGTCCAGTGCAACATGGACCAATGGAATTCTCCTAACAAAACCATTAACTCTGCCATAATGTCCAAGCAAAAAAATACATTTGTGGCCTAAAGCTTGTGTCAGATTTAAGGATGCTACAGTTTTAACAGCAAACAAGAACAAATAAAAAATAATGGAAAAAAGGCACAAACCTGCCTGGGTTAAAAGTAATCTCTGGTAAATGGGAATAAGACAAGCTGAGAGTTGAATTATGGTACATTGTTATTGAACAGCCATATGTAAAGAGTAGTATTAGACTTGTATTAGACTTAAAGATGTGAGATTCTGATCTTACAGTGCAATTACTGTATGGGGTATTTTCTATTTCAATAAGAGGATTGCAATGAAGTGATTAAAATAATCCCAAGAGAAACCTTAGCCTGCTGATGTTGACTGTCGATCGCAGGGAGCAAGACAGCGACCCTCGGCCCAGGCAGGGTGACTTGGACAGTCAAGAAAGCAACCCTCGGTCCATGGTTACTCAACAAAACCTTTTGCTGCACTGGGAGAGAGAAAAACTAGAAACCCAGGGCTTTGCTGGGTTTAAAAACCATCCTCCCCTGTCTCTGGTGCTGCTCTGGCTCCTCTGTGCTGACACAGAGATGTTTCAGCCCACCCCAGAGGGCTCCATCAACCCTCGTGGGTGGGGAGCTGGAGGGTGATTTCGGGGGAATTGGGGATGGTTTGGGGAGGCTCCCCTCGGTTGAGGGGGTTGGGGATGGTTTGGGGGGACTCCTCTCAGGTGAGGGGATCAGGGATG
>VWZU01015896.1:753169-786528 GCA_013397095.1 Sterrhoptilus dennistouni | reverse complement strand
GCCAGCCGCTTTTCCTCGGAGGGGGCGAGAGGCGCTCGGGTCCCCCCGGCCGCCAGCGATGGGCGACATCCCCGGCCTGGTGAAAATCAGCGTCTCCCTCAAGATCCAGCCCAACGACGGCGCCGTGTATTTCAAGGTGGACGGGCAGCGCTTCGGCCAGAACCGCACCATCAAGCTGCTGACCGGGGCCAAGTACAAGATCGAGGTGTCCCTGCGGCCCGGCACGGTGCAGGCCACGTAAGTGCGGCCGTCCTCCCCAGGGCGGCTCCCCCGGCCCTCCCCTCCCGCCGCGCTGCTTTATTTTTAGACGTTTAATGTATTTTCCTGGCAGGCTGACAGCGCGGGGTTCCCGTGATTTCAGCCCCGTTTCTGGGTCCCCGGCCAGCTGTTCCCGGTGCTCGGGCTGGGGGGGTGATGCCACCTTTGGGAGCCGCTGCCTTCCCTCTCCCTCCCCGCCTTCTCCCGGAGCTTTTTCAAGCCCAGCTCCTTTTCTCTCCCTCCCTCCCCGCGGTTTTGGCTGGAGGAAGAAACCCCTCCCACACAATGCCCAAGCCTCGCTGCAAAGCAGAGACAGGGACCAGACGGGGAACCAGCTCAGGGTGGAGGGGCAGCCCTGCAGAAGAGATTCCGCTGTCCTCACCCTGTCCATTCGAAATCACATCCCGCCTGCCCCTTCTTGCTACTCCTTCCCTGGGTGACTGCAGAGCCCTGACATATTTCAGGAGCCCCAATGAGTCAGCAGCACATGCAGGTCTGCTGGAATCCCTGAAAGCTTTTCCTCAGCACAAGAGGCTACAGGGCTGCAAAAACCCCACGTGCTGGCTCCAGACTGCCAAGGAAGGGGGAATTCAGGGCTGAAAGGCTGGGTCCTGTCTTTTTGCAGGACCATGGGCATCGGCGGCGTCAATGTCCCACTGGAGGAAAAATCCCGGGATGCACAAGTGGCCTCTTACACGGGGATCTACGACACAGAAGGGGTGCCCCACACCAAAAGTGGGGAGAGACAGCCCATCCAAGTCAACATGCAGGTATGTGGGTCTCCAAGGCCGCCAGGAGGGGACAAAGGGGTTGACTCCCAGAGAGAGTGTGGTGAAATATTCCAGGGCAAAATCTGACCACAGCTGCTGCCTTCCTCTTTGCTTTGTGTCAGTAAGGTTGCTGGCCAGAGCATAGCTGGAAAACACAGGTCCTGCTGCCTTCTCTCTCCCAAGAAAACAGCAAGGGTCAGCAGGAAGTAGGAGGTTTTCTAGAGACTTGCTAAACCCTTTGGGGTGCTGCAGCAGAAAGAACTGTGAGCTGAACCCCCCACCTCTTCTATAGGACATACTAGATATATCAGGCAGCTCCCACCAAGGTTCTTGGCTAAAAATCCAAACCCTTGGCATACAGGGATTTTGCCTGGCAGCACCATATTTTTTTTTGGCACAGAGCATGCCCCAAACACAGGGGGTGACTGCTCTCCCTTCCATCTGTCACCTTCAGCATGCATGAGAGCAACACCCAGGGCTGTCTTCTCTCCGTTCCCATATGTTTCCAGTATCTGCATCCTCAAATCTAAGTTCGTATTTAAATGGCTCCTCACTCCAGCCTTAAAGAGAGGCTCCATGGCCCCAAAGTGAGATGACAAAAGCTCCAGCCCACAAGGCAGCAGAGCTGACAGAAGACATGAAGAGCAGCAGGCAGATTTCCACAGCACTCTTTTGGCTGGTGTGCTCAGTGTGCAGGGGAAGATCTGTTTTGTCTTGGTAGTTTGTTTTATTCTTCTCCTGATTTTAGTTGTGAGAGATTCCTCCTGTTTATTCCATGTCTTCTGTACCACAAAAAGGAATCAGGACAGTAAGCCATCTTCATCTGAAGCTCTCTTAAGAGTCTGTTTCTGCTTATACAAGCCCACCAGATTTCAGCATTTTATGACATTTGCTTACTGCACACAAGATTTCATATTGCTCTTCAGTATTTTTTTTTGCCTGGAATCATAGTTTAGTATAGTAATCCCCTTCTGAATAAGAACTGTAATATCTTCATTAGGTGTTTCTAATAATTACAGTGTGCTTGACTTAATTTTGGAGACCCACATCATATTACTATTTCATAATCTTAGGTTAGTAAGAGTAATATGGAGTATTACATTAATCACTTTTATATACAGCCACCTCCTTTTAACACCCAGGAAAACCAAACACAATATTATTTCACAACAAGCTGAACACAGCTGCTGGATGCCACTGTTGATCATTGTAGTTATATTTCACCTTACACCAGAAGGAGAAAGGACAGCATTCCCAAAAAAACCTTCTGCTTTGACTAAGGCATCCCTATTTTGCTGGTCACATTTACCCTTAACTGCAGCACTGATTTGAACTCTGAAAACCTAAAAGTTTAACTTTTCCTTTGGAGAAAACCATGAACAAAATGTAAGGAGGGTCTGATTTTACAAGCTTTTACATGGTTTGTTGCAGCATCAGAATGAGTAGCCAGAATACTTGCCCAAAGAGTTGCTTTTACAGATCAGATCCTGGGATATTAACTGTGAAGCTAATGGGATTTTCAAGCATTAAGCAGGTCCTCAATTCCTTTCAGGAACTGATCTTGATAGATAGGTTCATCAGTACAGAGTTAGATACCCAGAATTGATACTTTTAAGTATTAAACATGGGGCATCTCAGCAGGGATTTACATGTTTAACTCATCATTTAGCTGCTTAGCTAAGCAGAGCTGTAACAGGTTTAGGGAACAAGCCTCACATACCCCAGTCTGAAAACTGCTTTTAGTACTTACTTCCTGAATCTTCACAACTGAGTTTACTGCAAACAGCTTTAAATTTTCCTATTTCCTTCAACTATGAGGAACTTCTGCCTCCACTTCCTTTTCTAGAACAAACAGAATCCCCATGCATCCTACTGTGGTAAGGACACTATTTAAGGCACAAAAACTGAATTCACATTAGAAACAAATTGTGAGATCAGTCCTGCAGTCAAAAACTAGTCTGATACTGCCAGCCTAGTGTCTGAATGACTTAAGGTCTATAAAGATCCGTAAGAACTTCTTTCCTATCTGCTTTGAAACTTTAAACAAATAATTCTTGGTGTTGCTGCTTTAATTGGCTAGTAGACATCTGACCCATGACATTCAGAGTTTATACATATTAAACAAGCAATCCTGTCTCTGAATTCCAGAATCTGATTATTTGTTCCTGTTACCTGACTGGTCAATCATGCACACTGTCCACTTCCCAAACTGTCTGGCAAACGGTGTAAACTAAGTTAGAAGAACTATTTAATAGTTCTAAATAGTCAGAACTATTTCAGAAGGCTTCATTTTATTCTTCTTCAGGTTAGTTTAAGATTGAATAAAGAAGCTAGAACTCTAGTCACAGTAAGAGCTATCAAATCATCTCAGCATGCAAATGTAGATAGAGTGGTTAAATAACTATTTACTCATATCACCTTCTACAAATGTTATTGGAGATGCCTTTTCTTCCTTAGTTTCTGCACTGAGGGTGGCTGATGCTGCTCTCTGACAAGATTTGTGGACTGTGCACAGTAATATCCAATGTGCTTAACCTTTGCTATCTTGCATTATATCAGGGCTGCTATCAAAGATGACTGATTAAAAAAAGTTCTTAATTAAGATTTTAGTTGTTAGGAGAGATAAAATAGCCTGTACATCTGACCCTTTCATAGTCAAAGGAAGTGGCAGAAATATTTTAGTTACTCCTTTAAGCTAACACTTGTAACTGGAGCTGAATAAAACCTCTCCACTTACAGCACACAGCAACTTCTGCTATTGTCAAGGCTAAATTTAACTGACCACGGCGGGTGGAGGGCAGGTTTAAAGTAATGTCTGTTACACAGCAGCATCTTACAAACCAGATCTTGAATTTTAAAAAAACCCACAACAAATGTGGCCTGAAAAATCTGGATACAGAAGACTCTGCTTGTCAATGAGGAACAGTTTCTCTGTAAAAGGGCTTTCATACTGACTTTGCAAGTGTGGTTATAGCAGGCAGATGAACAAAGATCAGCTCCCAGGCACATGATGGGAATGGAAAACAGTCAAGTGAAGAAGCTGTCATTAAAGTGAGTGATGGAAATACTTACAGGGAAAAAATACTGAAGAATGATGCACTAAATTCACTATTTAGTATCTTCTAACAATGTAACACAATCAACAAGCCACGCTGACTTGGGACCAATGGCAATACATGCAGGTTTCACACCCACATTTGAGGTTCTCTGCAATGTCTCAAGGCATAGGAGCTCAAATTTTCCATTACCATTAAAACTGAAATCATAATTTATGCTTGAAAGCCTCAGTGAGGTTTTTCTGATGTTGTACAGGTGTCCAGCAGTGGCTTAAAGAGAAAATCCCCTTTATTTTACAGAACTTACTATAGCCATAGTCTCATTCACTTCAAAGCTGCATGCACAGCCAATCTGAAGTCAGTGTCTCACTACTTCACTGTATTAGACACTTACCTACTAAACATGCTGATTATCTCTTTACTAGCTCCTATTACTCGGCAGCATTATCACAGTCCACCTAGCAGTTACACATATGCACACAGAACTTCTCTTGCTTAAATCTCATTTAAAATGTGGGATGGAATCCCAGGAAAGCAGTAGGTGGTGCAAGACCAGCACATCTCAGTCAAGACACTGCAAACACAAGACTCCAAAATGCAGATACATTAAAGGTTTCAGACTGAGCAAAAGAAGACTCTTCCCAATCCCAACTGCAGCCTCTAGGTATGGCATAAAGATAAAGTGATGGTCTGTATCACTGCAGATCACTGGTACATGATCTACAGTATATACAAGCTGTGTCATCTTCAGAAAGATTATGGCTCTGGTTCTTGTTGTTAGCAACATTTATCCATATGGCAATTTGAATATTTTTACTCCTTTGCCTATCCCAGATGTGAGCGCAAGAGGACAGTACATGCAGAATCTGATCATTCACGTTTTATGTATAACTACACACAAAAGACTTTTCTGATTGCTGGAGCACGTTTTACAGGTCTTTGATTTATTGAACTGAGGAATGATAATCCTTATACCAGGTGTTTTATGTTCTGCAGTTTCACAAGTGTTATTTCTCAGGATGAGAAAGAAACCCACAAAATAATCAGCTCACTGACACTGATGTTCCCTCTTCCTCACAGTTTAATGACATTGGCGTTTTCGAGACAGTCTGGCAAGTCAAATTCTACAACTACCACAAGCGGGATCATTGCCAGTGGGGAAACAGCTTTGGCAGTATTGAGTACGAGTGCAAACCAAATGAAACACGCAGTCTCATGTGGATCAATAAAGAGACCTTCCACTGAAGAGATGGGAAACCAATACTGCTGGACAATCTCCTGAAAGAAAAATCTACCTTTTTAAACCAGCAAGAAGCCTTAACAAAGGCATACTGTAACACTGCTTTGTCCATAAGGTTCCAACAACTACATTGTATATACAGGTGGTGCCACGAAAATATTTGCCTGTTTACTGTATTTTATGTTTACCATGGCATCTGCAACATTCATTATCTGTCACCCCGAGAATACTGAAAGGTTCGTGGTAAAGGATATCTGATAGCTGGGTAGGAAGTCATATCATAATACTGTTGTAAGTATTTGGATTATTCTGACTAGATGTAACAACTTTTGTGAAGTGTTTTGCTTCATTGCTTAGAATTTGGATTAACATCACATTGGTGATTTCTGTATTTGCATTTGTGTTTGCTCCAAAATCAGTGTGTTCCTTTGAGCATTTTGACGTACTGTCCTCCCAGTGGACACCAAAAATTATAAATATGGTTATTTGTAGATTTAGCTAAATGGCAGCTAATGCACTGTTGGTATTATGCTTTCATACCAAGGGATTTTGGAACTCATTCTCCCTTTTGTTAAGTGCTGTAAGATATTCTGTGAAGTTTGCTAATTTACCACATCTCTCAAAGAGGATTCTTTTTTGTTAAGTTTCCCAGTCTTTGAAATAGCATTAGGAAATGGTATAAAACATGATGAAGGAAGAGCAATAAATCACTTGTGTTATACAAGACATCTAACAACATGGCTAAGACATATCTTAAGATCATATAAGTATCCTTGAGATATACAGCAGCTGTACTTAATTTAGTTCCTAGAGTAAGAGTTCTGATATTAAACTCCATTTTTATTTTAATGGCACACTACTGAAATCAGTTAAATCTTACAAATCAACATTTCCAAGCCTGACCACTGTATTAATTGACAAGATTTCTGACCAACAAACACTCAGTAGTGTGAAGGGCACGGATCCCAGTGCACGTTTATACATGCACTGCACTCTTAATAAAGAAAAGCATGTAAGCATTTGCATAGTTATAACTAAAGGTGCTTCATAAACACTAAATCAGTGTTTAACACAAACAGACAACACAAAACAGACATATCTTTTATTCCAGTAAAGACAGGGAAGCAAGGAAACAATGACACTTGTCCTGTCCTCAGCTTGGGTTGAAGTGAGCTGTCAGTTCCTGCGTACCTGTTATTCCCTTTGTGAATAATTTGTAAATTGTGTATGTAAATGGTAAACATGACTTTTGATCTTCGTAATAAAGGACCTGAAAAATTTATTCTCTACTATGGCCATCTAAATGAGCTGAAAACACTGTATTAAAAAAAGGCAGTGGTTTTAGAGAATCAGACAGCAGAGGGTATGTGGCCAGTGCTTTCTGTGAATGCAGTCCAAAGTACCTTGTGTTCTTCACCCAAAGCATGTGCTTCTAGGAAACACAGATCCAGTGTGCTAAAATGCAAATGGTTAATGTGATAACACTCAGAGCTTATTAATATGCAGTTAGTTCCAGTTACATAGTATGAAAAGTAAAGATTTAGGACACAATTGAATTAGCAAGGAAATATTTTCTTCCTCACAATTATTAATTAAAGGGCTTTACTACTTGCAGATTTCTGCAGCCAAAAGAACTGACAGTAGCAGTGATGTAATAATACACCACCAGAATGGTGACCTAGCCATTTGCCTCTCCGCTCTAAGGCAACATTATATGGGCAAATTTTACTGAAATGAAAATCTAGAAATAATCTTCTCCATTAACTTCTTCCTTAGACTTTTCCTAGAAAGAATTCTTCAAAATGAAAAAAAACTGACCAAATTCAAATCTGCACTTAAGACAGAAGTGCTATTGCCAGCCTTTGAGCAGAAGTTTCCAGATAACATGCTTTAATGATTCTAGACTTCCAGCTGTGAATCAGTTCTGTCTCTACATCGCTAGAAAAATGATTTTATTCTGCAATAATTTGCATACTTTGGTTTATTTTGTTGGTACATATGAACACATATGGCAAGAAATACACGTGACACATAAATTCACAAACTTCTGTCCTAGTAAAAAACATGTAACACCCACAGTGTCCCAGCCCTTCAGCATTTAAGAAATGCTGCAATTAATAAATCCAGCAGATCCTGGCACAGGAGGGTTGTTATTCTCAGCCAGCTGGACGTATACCCTTCCTAAGGCAAATTCTCATGCCCACATTAATGCCAAATGGGGCATCTCTTCTCTTACAACCTAGCAGGTCCTGTAGCAATTCAGTTCAGAGGATGCCCAAGGAAAAGGCTGCAGGTGGAGCAAGTTGCTTTTAAAAGGAAGGAGAAAACAGCAAGAGCAACTGTGTTGTACATGTCCCATATCCTAAGACTGAACATTGCTGCCCAGGATTGCACCTGGGCAATGAATGCTGTCCATGAAAACACCCCTTTCGTAGGCAGCAGCAGGGATAGAAAGGATGAGAACTGGTTAATCACTTCTCTGGGGAAGGTGTAAATGGCATTTATCAGCTCTTACATCCTTCTCCCCTGGGTGAGATTTAAGCACACAGAAATTGGATTTGCATTATTCTTAAATAAAAGATTATTCAGGTGATGTTGGCTGAGTATCCATACCACCAGCTCTGATACTCCTCACAGGTAAAGCAAAATAGTCCCACCAACTTCCTCTTGCTCATCGAGTGCTTTGTTAACAAAGTAAACATTTACTCCTAGTAAAGGAGAGCTGAGACTTCAGCAGTTCCCTGTAAATGTTTTGAATTTCTTTTATCCAGGAAAACTCTGTTGAATATTCATAGAATTTGAGTCACTACAAAACTGTTGCTGTGACAGTTTGATGCATTATTCAATCAGCAGCATTTAAATCTCCAGACAAGTTTGTTCTTTACACAGCTTTTTCTAATTAATATTTCCATTTTAATATGGAATTCCATAATTCAGAACACAATACACTAGGATTAAATATATATGTCAGAAAACGCTGACAATGTGTCAATCCAGCAGAAATCACAAAGCACTCGTAGCTGGAGGTTTTATAAATGAAAGACTTCAAGATTTTTGTCATGAAGTGTCCAGCTGTCATTTTTATAAGAAAAATGAAATTAACATTCCAAATCCTTGTGTCACACCTGTATTTAGAGGTAGCAGATAGCTCTTTGATACTGCTGAGTAACGGGATTCAAAAGCAAGTTATTAGTCATGATTATTGCAGTTGTGATCCTGCACAGGGCTTGTATTAGATCATTAGATTTTGCACAAGGCTTTGTGTTTAGTGCAACTACTACAGGCTTTGGTATCTCCTGCCATCTGACTGTATATGAAACAGAAATAATACACCTCAAGTCTCCATGCTCTACTTTCATATGGTAAAGATGTTTTACTGGCTTCAGCTGAAGCTCTGTCCATTGGTTTGCAAATGCAGTGACCCTTACTCATTCCAGACTAGCAAAGAATCAGAAGACCTCATTTATAAAATTCTTTGTATAAAAGATGTGAACAGAACTTCTGTACAATAAAGGTGTGAGTTTTGTAACACGAGGCTTTTGTGTGCCAGCAGAGGTTCTTTTTCACTTGGTTAAGAGCACTGCCCTCTCTTACTATGTAAAATTTTGTTGTGCTGTGTCTTCCATTCTTCTAAAGCCTCATGCAAAGCTTTGATGAAAAATAGGACATAGCACGTTGTAAATGCTAACCTCTTTCTGAGATCTGAAACAAATGCTATGACTTTCAAAACTCAAAGCAGTGAGCATTGCTTTAACAGCTATGTCTGAAGCACAAAGCAGCAGTACAATGAGTCTTACAACATTCATGTTTTCCCTTAACTCTGCAAAGCTCACAAGTGGTGACTTACAAAGTCCCCTTTAGTGTAGCTAATCCAGACCTTTGGCTGGGAGAGACACACACTCCTGCCCATAGAGCCTTCCCTGCTGCATGCTTGGCAGCTTTCACCAGCATTCCTTGGACTGCTTTCTTTTCCCCCTCTCCCTGATACCAGGATTTAAGGCTTCAAATCCCTATGAGCCTTGGCTTTCAGCCCTAGGGAGACAAGGTGGCATCAAGCTGGGAAGAGACAAACCAGTTCTCTCTGCATCATTTCTCTGTCTCTACCATAAGGTTCTGTGACTTCTCCCACTGCAGTCGTTTGGAGTTTGTAACCTTTTGACCCACCGTGAATTGCACTGTGAGCACATAGAGACACAAACAGATCTCCATTAGAGACACAGCTTAAAAAGCAATGACAGACAGCCTCTCCATCAATTTTTATGCTAAAAAATATTAATTTTTAAAAAAATAATTTATAGCAGCACATCTGCATTGACCAAGTGTAAGGCTCTGCTATTCTGTTTGTCCTCACTCAGACACACTTGAGTCTTGGTGCTGCTATCCATGTACAAGTGCTTTGCATGCTCTCTGTAACACCTTTGTTTCCCTCCCCCAGAGAACAGGCACTCCTACTTCCTTTATCCCAACAGTGAGGAACAGCCTGGTATCCCATCTAGGATCTGCAGCCTTTGAACAATGCTGGGAGAAGAAATAATAAACTATCAGTGGATCATGACTGTAGCAAGAGCTACAGGACTGTGCTGGTGGTGAACTGGACCTTCTGCCCATTCTCAGCAGAGTAAATTCAAGATTGGGAGCCTGCTGTTACAGGAGTGACTGTGACAACACTGTCAGTAATATCCATATGAAACTACAATGTGTGTGCTACAGGGACCAAATGTTCTCAGAAGTTTGAACTGAATCTTTATGAGTTTAATGTGAACCCCAGAGGGTCTGCAAACAAGTGGCAGCAGTGCAATATCACAATCTACCCTCTTTTCTGGCTGTGATGGATGACACTCTCCTGCTCACTGCATTGCTCTGCCAACAGATTCACCAAAGGCACTTCCACATTTCAGACTTATTGGAGAGAGCAATCTGTGGCCAATTCTTTGCATAGAATATATAGGCTGAGTTGGTGCTTCTTTTTATTTGTTGGTTGTTGGAGGGTTTTTTTTTAATTGACTGCATAATTTTCACTTCTGGCTTCTGAGACATCTCTGCTAAATACTTTGCTACAGGTAAGCTGACCACATGTAGGAAACACCAGAGTATGAAAATAAAACTGCAGTCATTCCTGTTCTGTATGGAAACTATACGACTACCCTCCAAAGATTTGAAAATCATTAAAAAAAAATAAAAAGTATAATGCATCTACTCTGTTCGTGTCTGGCAACATTTTGTGTATCAGGACAAGGTAATAGCCAGATATAAATGTGCTGGTCACCTCATTCTTAAATTCATAATGTTACACTGAATTTTGCTACCCTTAAGGTGTGTAGGAGGTAGTTGGTTAAGAAAACAAGCCCCAAATGCACTCCTGGTACAAAGTTCCACCAAAACATATGGAATAAACATAGAGAGAAATTTGCCCTAATATCCTAAAATGTGAATGAAGTGCCCTTGCTTAAAGCAGAACTGTAAGAATTTAGACATAACTATCTTAATACAGATTAAGTATAACTTAAAGAAGTTGAGGAAACACTTCCAGAGAAGTTGTTTGTTATAAATACAGTGAAAATATTTCCTCTACACATCATTTACCCTATCTTAGGAAATCTATTTCTCTTTCTCCAGGGAGCAAGAACTAACATTTTGCCCCAGGAAACAAGTACAGGATCAGTTGTACAATGAACTCACAGAGCTGAAAATTCTCTTGAAGGGTTGTTTGTTTGTTTTTTTCTTTTAATAAAAGCAGCTATCAATTTTGACTTCTTTCTGCTTCAGCCCTGCAATGCCATCAGCAGCCCTCAAACACAAATGAACAAGCGAAGAAGGAATGCTGCCATATACCTAGCTGCAGAACTGAGAGATGATCCAAACAGCACAAGAAAGGGGGATTATTTGCCACCCTGCAGTCTGCCTATAGCCTTTTTTCCTGGAGAACCATGACTAGGACAGCTAAGTATACAATTCTGTCCTTATACTCCATGCTACAAATCCATGAGGAACCATGCCTTAATCTGAGACACCAGCTTCTGTCCAGATATCTAAAGAGAAAATATTGGAGGGCTGTGGGCTTGGAGTCATGAATGAGACAGAAGAAGCTCAGTGTGCTTTTGACCCACAGGCACTGGGGGAAACAGTCACTAGGAGTCTCCATATGAAAGTATGTCAGTAGCAGAGAACTCCCAAAAAATCTCTTTTGGCAGTCTCTGTGTCAGTCACCTTTAATATTTCTTCTCAGCTCTGCTAGAAAGACTGTTCCTAACCTCAAAATTCTCCTACTGAGCTCCCTGTGGTTTTTACTGGTAAGTAGCTGTAAGCTTCTGGCTCACTAAGACCAGTGTCAATAACTTTCCACATATTTCATACTAATCTCAAACTTCTCAGGTTTCACATCCTGTCACTGCTTATCTACATCCCCTCTCTCATCTGTCATCTGTAATGGAGAGAGAGAAAAGCTCTGTCTGTCTCTTCTCTCAGCATTTGCTGTCCAATCTATTACTCATTCTCCTTGAAGCCTCTGGAGTAAGTGGCTATTTACAAAATAAAAGGCCCACAGGTCATTCAGTAACTTCTAATGTAATAATCCAAGAGGGTGGGAGAAGCAGCACTATATTCCATAGTATGGAAGGAGCAAGGAAACCCCCAGACCTCCAACACAGAGGGCATAGCAACTGAGTACATCAATACCCTGTGGAGCAGCACTCCTCAAGATATTAGAGGAAGTAGTTCAAGTAGAAGTTGGCACAGCTCAGCCAAGCCAAGCACGTTGCTCACGTTGCTGAACAACATTCAGGCTAGTTTTATACTACATAGCAAAGAATTTCAATTGAGGAGAAAAAAGGGTGGAATCAATTTTAGCCCATCTCCTTCTTACCTCCCGGGCTTTTATTAAAATCTCATAGAAATGAAAAATTGAATGAGACAATGGTCTTTAGGATGGAGTGAAAAAAAGTAGGCTGACTGTCAAATCTCAGACCAGCTCTGAGTTACCTGTTGTTTAGCCCATTAAATGCAGAATTCCTGGAAAAAGGACAAGGCTTTAGTGCAATCTGTAATAGGTGATACAAACCAGTGCTTTAAATTACTTCAAAAATACCAGAACATATCTTTGAAATTGTTTCAACCATGGTCTACAAGTTTTCAAGCAAGACTTCATTTAAAGTGAGCAGGTACAAATTATTAGTCGTTCCAGTCAAGAGTAAATGTCCAGCTCTGGTAAGTTTTCTCCTCTGTATTTTTATCATTATTTCAATTCCCATTGCTCCAGTAAAAGAAAATTAACTGCTGAGGATTCAAAGATTTAAAGCCATTTCTTCCAGGTCACAGTTGCTCTGCAGAAATCACTGCCATATGAATACTAAAACCAGTGACATTTTTATTTTCCTTTCGTTCTCTTAGTGTATCATGATGAACCATGGGACTTACAGAGACTAATTTCCTGTCCATCTCCTGTGGATTCCCTGGTGTTACAATATTACAGTTCAACTCATGATGCAACCTCTCTATCACACTAATTTCATCCAGTGTACTGTGTTCAGATTTGTAATTTCATAAACCTAAAGCAACTCAGTAGGGGCCCTCAGCCCTGCTTTTGATTTTCATAAAAACCTCTTAATATTGGGGGTGGAGGGGTGCAGAGGAAGGAGAAGAGCAAGACAAAGTGTGCTCGACACAAGCTTCAATTTCTTAAGAAACCAGACAAAAATTCCTGCAGGAAAAGAAGCAGCAATCAGAAATACTCTCGCCAATCAGCAGATGGAGCTGCTAACAGGAAACACAGAACTGTAGAATTGGTTAGGTTGTAAAAAAACTTTCCCGGTTCTCATAAATGAGGATAATATGACCTTAACAGAGCCCCCATTCCTTGCTTCAAAGATGACTCCAAACTCTATCAAAATCAGCAGGTACACCATAACATTTCTAAAGACAGAACCAAATCTCACTTCCCCGTTACACACCATTCCTAATCTCATGCTTCTGTAAGCAAAGTTTTGCTGCTGTGTGCCACAAGCTGCAACCCAGCAATCTCTGAACAAGATGACAATTTACCATTTGGCCAAAGGACAGGATCCCATTAACCAATTTTTATCATTATTTCAATTCCCACTGCTCCAGTAAAAGAAAATTAACTGCTGAGCAGTTAACACAGCTTTTTTAGATTTTAATTTTTTTTTTTTTTGCAGTAGGTTGGAGCACTCAGTGCTGTCTCTGTTCTCTTTAGCTGGCAATGAATTGGTAAAATTAAAACTCCACTGTAATACTAGAGATCCATCTCCCCCCTCCCCAAAAGTGCTTCATTCTCAGGGGAATAACGTTAGCATTTTTGGAAGTAAATGCCTCAGGGTTTTGTTAATGTGCTAATGAGCTAGAGCCTTCCACCTTCAGATCACAAGCATGAATCATATTCAGCTCAAAGGTAAAAATACTGTTTCTAGCAGGAATTTGATATTGAGTTCTAATTCCAGCCTCTCCATCACAATTTCATCTTTATCCTTTCTATGCAGCTTTATTTTCCAAGTCACACAGGGCTTTGAGCTCAGCAGAGCCTTCCACCAAGGGCCACTAATCACAGCAAGATTCAAAATCGGTTTAATGCAGATCTTCAAGATACAGAGATGATCAAACTTAAAAAAAAAAAAAAAAGAAAAAGGATTTTTTAAAAAGTAAGCTCTACAAACTTGAATTCACAGAAATGTCCCAAATACTAAGGCTTTTCAGCAAAGAGCTACAGAAAGCAAAATATGTAAAAAATATCAGCTGCTTTAGATGCCTTAACACTATAGAGTCCACTGTGGCCACATTATATTATTTAAATGATCCAGTTTTACTTACACACAGCAAACAGTCATAACTGAAAAGCAGTTTTAGAAATAAGTCAGGCAAAATATGAAAAATTTACTTTGAGGAAAAATTTACTTTGAGGAAAAAGTAAGGGGGAGCAAGGTCTTGAATTCCAGTATTTACAAAGTCCCACAGTCCTTGTAACCCTCTTTCCTGCTCATTTAAAATCACGGTGTGATGCTTTTCTGGTTGCTCCTTGTCACAGCAGAGGTTCATCTCTTCCACAGGAGGGAGCTTTTCTCTTGCTCAGATGACACTCTCTCGCAGTTCTCAATTTGGAAATGTGTAGGAGCTCTAAACATGCTGGAGTGCCCCACGCTTGGCAGCTTCCACACAGGATTACCAAAGAAGATTCAAAAACCAAAAAAAAAAAAAACCCAAAAAACCAACAAAACAAAAACCAAAAAAACAAGATCGAGCATTTATAAGCTAAACCATCCTTGCACCCTTGTTTATGTCCCATTATTACTATCCCCTAATGCAATTATTTATATAGTGGAAAAACCTGAGCACATCAAATCCAATAGGATTTATGTCCATATATATATGATGTATAAAAACTTGACTTATGTGGCTGAAGGTATCAGCTATCCAGATAGTAGCAGAAGAGGAATAAATTGCAATAATATGGAGGACTTAACATCTGGCCTAACAATTGAAAATAATATTTGAATACTCGAAAATGTATCTTATATAACACAAAAAGATGGAATCTGCTCTTTGGGCAACTATTTATTAAGCCAGTAAGTGACAGTTAGCTTTTACCAGGGTCAACCTTAATGGCTACTTTTTTTTCCAGAAAAACAGGTCTCTTCCTTCATTCAAGCTTCTGTGCCATACCTGACCTACAGCTCAGAGCTGCAATTTCCATAAAGGTAACACTGTGCTATCATCATGTTTCCCAGCTGCTACTTCCACAACTGTTTCCTTAGGAAAAAAAAAAAAAAAAAAAAAAAAAAATTAAAGCTTAAACTGTCCAGTTTTAGAGAAGAGAGAATTTCATATTCACTGCTAAGTTTTGTCCAAGAATCCCAGATTAAAGCCCTGTGGAGCAAAATGAGGTAGAAGGTTTTAGACAAAATATAATTTCTGCTCCAAAGGCTTTCCATGCTGCTCAGAGCCCCTTCCTCCTAATAAAGTCAGAAGTGAAAAAAAATTACAAATCTTCCTGTCTTCAAATCTTTGCTGCTATTTCAAAACCAACTATGGTAATAATCCTGCAGGCTGTGTTTTGGCTTACACATAACCAACACCCAGTAAAAACAGATTCAGCTGCAAGCCATGGTCAGCTCCACAGAAGGCTTAATGTCAAGTCAGAAAAGGCTAGCTCTGATTGATAACTTTGTAGTGTTAAATTTTCATTAATCAAAGCCTTATCTAAAATATCTGCAACCTACAGACCACGTCAAATCACACTCTGTGTTCAAGGCAATTTTTCAGAGCAAATCTCTTCCTATTCACGAGTAATTAACTCTGCAAAATTATCCTTCTATATGGTAAATATAAATCTAAAAAATAAAAAAAACTCATAATGAAACAATACAGGACAGATAGCACAGTTTGTAAAAGACTGCAAGGCAACCAGAATTTTGTTTGCTTAACATTAATAAGTCCCAGAGGGAAAAGGGACAGCTGTGTAAAGCCACCTTAGTTGTCCTTTTTTTTTCATGGTAATTACATCTGTTGCTGAGGTTTCATACAATGAAATGAAATGTCCAAAGAGTTTTTTAAAAGTTCAGTGTGAATACAGTTCAAGCTGGGACATAGAAAGCAGATTGAAAAGTCTCAGTGATACATTTTGAAAGGCAGCCAAGATCATCTTGGAAAACTTCCTTAGGTCCAGTAAAAATCTTTACTGAGGGACACTGTGTATCAGCACTCATTTGACTTACTGGGAGTGCAAGGACTTAAAGTGAACTTGACATCAAGTTTCCCATTAGAACTTGTAGTCATTTAAAATGATATCATGTCAATAATCACATTCATTCTGACTTCTGTTCTATTTCTTTAAGTAGGTGTTTTGATTTTTTGTTTTTTGGGGTTTTTTTTCTGCATTTGAAAAGAAATTACGGATTTTCGAAAGATTCTGGAAACAATCACTGCCTAACAACTTGAAACTGCAACTGAAACACAAAATGCTGGAGTCCACTTTAAGAAAAAAAGGCAAAGGACAGAGTATAAAGTAGCTAATTAGAACTCGTCTGGGAAACAAGAATTATTTGGTTTCCTTTCAGTTCCAATATCATAAACTGATCCACAATGTTTTAACCAAAGCTAGATACACAGATATATAGTCGGAATTTCAGAGTTGTTAAACATCTACCTGTTTTACTTGACTTGAAAAAAAGAACATTAGAAGCTGTAAGAAACAGAAAAATTTTGCAGCATTCTGCAAAAGGAAAATTGTGTCTTGTTATTTAAAGCCTTACCTAATACTAAAGATCCTTCAAAAATTACTTTTCAAATAAAACTGGAAAAAAACCATGCCAACTAAAACCTTAACCAGAAAACTTTTTCATTTTCAAGCATATCTAGTGAAAATGAAAGATATATACATACAAAAAGAGTTAACTGGAATTTGGGAATGCTTTATTTGTTTGATCTAGAAGGCAGAAATCTTGTGACCAATTTTTTTTTTCTGCAAGAACCTGTTTGGATTTAAAGAGCTCTGTAAGTAGTATTTCATAAGTAAGACTGTATATAACTAAGTAACATTATATAAACTACTTACCTCTATCAAACCTGTAAAATTACTATGGCTCATAGATGGAAGTGATGAGTGTGATTTTTTTCATTCAAAGTATTACTTTTTTAACAAGATGAAGGGTTAAAATAGTAATTTGGCTCTCTAAGGGTTGAGGCCAACAAAACCTTTCTTATTGCAAATTAGTGAAAAGAAATTTTAGGGTACAATCCTTCCTAAATTACATATCTACTTAGACCTGAACATCAATGAGTCCCAGATCTTTTATCTTTATGGTTTCTTTTTGTGCTGCCCTTGCACAGGAGAATTTTGACTGCAGAGTTGAACCACAGTCTCCAGGGGACACGAGTGCCTGGGAAAAAGAACACAAGAAACAAGCACAGAAAAACAGAATGGTGATGAGGACTCCTCTGCTTCAGTCACATTTCTGTTTGAAGGTGAAACCTGAATTTGGGCAACCACAGCGCCTCCAGCTCAGAAGCAAGTCAACACATTGTTTTGGAAGATCACTTCCATGAAATATTTCCAGGTATAATCCCTGGATATTATTGGATAACATACATCCAGCATTACCATTTCTGTCATTAAATCATTTATAAAGTTTTACAGTCCAAAATGGCTCTCTTTAAGGTATTTGGCCTGTCTGGTACAAGGGACTTAAAACAGTCTGTGTGATACACTGCCATTTCTGAGTAATTTCTATCTGTGAAATAGCAATGGACACAAAAGTGGTCTTGCTTTCAATAATTTGAGTACAGCAAATAAGAGCAGGAGACCGCAAAAGTGCCTGCATCTTGGGAATTTGTGAGTAGAGTTAAGCCTGGAAAAAGGGAGTGTGTGTGGGAAGGTGTTTTAAGATTTTTTTATTTCTCATCATCCTACTCTGATTTAATTGCTAATAAATTAAAATGGTTTCCCCAAGTTGAGTCTTTTTCCCCATGGTGAGTGATCTTTTTCTGCCTTTATCTCAACCCATGAGCCTTTGGTTATATTTTTCTCTCCCCTGTCCAGCTGAGGAAGGCTGTAATAAAGCTTTGGTGGGCACCTGGTGTTCAGCCAGGGTAAAGCCACCACAGTAAGAATGACAATTATTTCAAGTCAGTTTTAATCGTGTCTATAAAGAGAGATAATAGTAAAACAAAAACAGATCAGCAAAAACTGACAGTAGAAAAAAGAACTGACTCCAGATATGAGAAAAAGGCTTCAGACCCCAGTCAGGTTCACTGAGATTTGAGAGCACACAACCCATACTAAGGGAGGCCAAAATTCAACTACATCTCTAATTCTAATGGTGTTCTGTGAACCTTTGCACTTGTATTTGCAATGCCTCACAAAGCTAGTATGATCATATCCCCAAATATCAGTTTCAAAATCAACTTTTCAAAAAAGGAAAAAAAAATGTTTAGAGTACCAGAAATAAAGAAATTTGGTTTCCTGCACAATAATATTCTATATTTGATTGACTGGTCTTTAAAAAGTTGAGAATTCCAGATGAAGCTTTTATATAAGTAGGACAATGAGGTGTTTGTCTTCTATGGATTTTTGGTGTTTACCAAAAGATATAAACCTATCTCTTTCCTCCATGTAAGGATAATACAAAACTCCTTCTCCTCTGCTCTGTGATCTGTTTTCACAGAGAAAACTCAGTATTTTGGAGAATTTTGCTTGTCAAATGCAGCTGATCATCACTGCATGCACCTCATTACTTAAAGCTAGCTAAAAAAGGCTTGTCCAAATGTCAGTGGCAGCAACAGTCCTTTCCCAGCCATGGGTTTTGGGTTTGGGGTTTTTTTGTAGCTCAAAGAGTCACTGGCATTCACACCAGCAAAAACACAACTATATAGGAGATTTAAAAAAAAAAAAAAGGGGGGATATGGGTTTGGCTTATCCAGAACAGTTAATGAAGAAGCTTTCAAAATGAAAGGTCCATTGCAGCTCATTTCTTGTATGCTTTAACCCTCATCTGAGAAGACCACATTTAGCCATTCCCTGGAAAAGGGAGTCCTTGAGTGTTCCAACAACATTCTTTTCATGAGCAGTGCCAGAAATTTAATGTGCATGGGGTTTTTAGGAGGCTCCTCGCTCTGGCTAATAGCTGAAAACCCTGCACCATTCCAATACCACATATGGAGAGCTGCAGACTCCAGTTTTCTTGCATCTATGATCTTTTTAAACAGCACTCAGAACATGCACAAGCTGTTTCTATTCGAGGTGCAGTCAAGAACACATCAGCTATAATAAAACGGTAAAATTTAAATGCTGCCAAAAATATTCTGCTTTGGTCTACAGTCAGTTTGAGCTTTTGCCCAACATCCACTTGCTCTCCAATCCCATAGAGAGCTGCTCCTCAAATGGTCTCAAGTTTATTTTGCTTTTAGTGCAACTCTTCACTATGCAGCTGCGCAGTAGTAAACATGACCTTAACACTGAGTGGAGGTTTGGCAACAGCCTGATTGCAAATGTGATCTACAACAGCCATGGAAGGGAGCCAAGCCAAAAGCAGAGTTACAGCTCTTTAAAAACTCAGGCTATAAATGGCTATACAATATCACACTTCACACTGCAGTTTGCAAGTGTGATTAACTGCTGGGCTGTGCCACACCTGCAAATCATTCCTCTGTTTGCAAATGCTGCCCAGTTAATGCAGATACCCCAGGATCTGACTGTCTTCAAATCAGGTAACATTAAATGAAGAGTAATAAATCAGTAGTATTGTTTGAAACGTGCGTTGTTAAGCAAGTGTGCAAGTCTCCGTGGGATCAGGACCTTGGATGGTGAAGTGATGATCTAAAGTGCACTAGAAAATAAAATGGCAGTGTAATTTTAAAGGGTCAAAATGATGGCCTGGTTAATGTAGCAAATAAAAATTAAAAGCCTTCATAAAGTTTTTAGGATAAATGTTTTAAACTCTTTCTGAGTCATTAAAGTCTGAGTTTCTAAAGCTTTGTAGTTATAAAACATATACTATTGCCGTGATTTATAAGATAGAGGGAGCATCTGAAACATGAATACATCTAAGATTTACTTACAAACAGGCTACAGAAATAGCTAGTACTGGCCTGGCTGCTGTCAAAATAAAAGATGAAATTAAAAGATGAGGTTTTTCTGACAGCAATTGTGTAGGTACAGATAAAAAGAAGATGAAAATAAAGAGATGCAATTAAGTTAATTGTAACAGAGTCTCTGAAGTTAAACATTCTGATAAAATTCTGTGGCCAGTTGTCAGAGGTCAGCATATGGGAAGAGACATCAAAAGTCTATCCTCATAGAATCTTCCACTCTCAAAACAGCACCAAGTAGATACTTGGCTCAGGGATATACTTCCAAAGACACAAAAAGCACTTCAAAATTAGTTAGATAATTTCCTCACTTAAACTGGCTTAAATCCCAACCCAACAATTTTTCAACAATCTCAGCTACAGCACAGTCAGACCCTAAACAAGTGGCTTCCAGACCAGCCTTGTAATCAGCTTAATTTGTAGCTGTCTCTCCACACTTCTCACCATCACAGGGCCCTCACCAGTGGCCATTTAATCACAGGCTCGAGCAGATAAGAAGGATGACTTGGTGCACACTCATTTGCAGGGAGGTTAATTTTTCAGGCACATTTAACTCCCAGGTTTCTACCATCTTGCAGCCCTGGGAACACAAACAATGGCACGAGGTCAAAAAGGTGTAGCAGGGATTAGCTGTGCCTTAATAAAATGCTAAATTGTATTTTCATACTGAAGTTCAGGCCTTGGCTCACTACAGCATTTGCAACCCTGCTCATCAAAGCACTCTGACTTGAGGCCCCAGTTACTATGGTGATAAGCATGGAATAAATGTTTATATATAATTAGTTAAATTATCCCTTCAAGAAAGCAGTCGTCCTTCTCACAGGCAGCTACTCATATTTTTTAATTAAATAGATGTAAAAACAAATTTAAATTTTAAAGCTTAAGAATCACTACTACTATTCATCCACATAATGATAATTTAAATCCAGATGAAGAATTAAAAAAAAAAAAAGGGAAAAAATTAATCAATGAGAAACCCATCTCTTCTGACAACTACGCTGTAAACGCCCTACAAAATAAGCTAATGCTTGGTTTTAAACTTTTTTGGGTTTTGCTTAGTAAAAACAGGAATGATTAATAAAACTATCTTCTTGTTTAACAAAACCTAAAAAATACTTACTGAATGAAATACTAATATATGAGTCCTTTTCTTCTGTGCAATCACTGAATTAAGTCAATCCTACTTGTAAAACATAAGCAGTATTTTCTAACTCTAAGCTTACTGCAAAAGCAATATGCTGATATAAACAAGTTAATTTAGTCAAGATGCTTAGTCCATAAACTCATGAGTAGCTTACTTCCTTTTTCATAAGACTATGAATCAGCAATTACTGTAGAACAATCTGCCACAAAGATGAATATTCTGCTCAGGGTTTTGGGGAACCCTTTGCCACAATATTTACATGTAACTTCAGGGTTTTTTTAAATTAAGAAAATACATTCCTAAAATGTGAGCACTAATCATATTACTTAGGATATAAAATGGCCTTAAATTAAAGGAATACTTAAGTTCAGAGCAGACAAGATGATTTCCTAGGATCAATAACTATGAAAACTAACAACCAAACCAAACCACTGAGTTCTTCCCTGAAGAAAAACAATTAATGGACAAAATGCAGCAGAAGCATTGCCAGCTGATGAGCTGTCTCTTTCTTCCCACTATGACACCATCTGTTGCCAGCTCTTCCCTGTCCACACGCACTCCACTCCTCTCTCAGCCTGACCCAGATCCAACCCTGCTCTCATGTGTGACCATGAAATCAAGCTTTATCCACCCAGTGGGCAGCAAGGACTGACTGGTGGTTATGGTGTTTTCGTTGGTGGTTATGAATGGTATTTTGGTGACAATGGGCAATTAAAGAGGTTTCTAGTTCCAGCCACCTAATACAGCCCTTTTCTTTGACTGAAATTTTTATTCATTTTCCAGTCTGCCATCATAACTATGTGTGTATTCTCTCCCCAGCTCAACTGCTTGGTAAATTAACTTTAGAAAAAAATTCAGCTCCATTAAGTGTTTAAGCTAAGACAGATCACATTTTAAGAATTGAGTGAGGAAGCAGACACATGCAGGTTCATACAAGCAGATCATATGTGGGAAACTTCCACTAAAAAGGGCAAAACCTTTTGGTATATTCCTTTTTTCCTGCAGCGTGGCAGGAGCCAGTGCAGACACCTGCTATCTACCCACACACCACAACCTTCTGGTAAGGAATATTGAGTTCCTAACCCTAATAAACCCACAGAATAACATTTAGTTATCCCTTACATGCAGGCTGTAAATTCCTCCAAGGCAAAGAGCTTCTGCAGTGCCCTGCACTTGTTGACACACAAACTATAAAGGGAAGATGTACAGCTGAATGAAAAAGCAGAAGGTAATTTTGACTTGCTCTAAGAATAGGCCAAATGCCTTCCTCCAGTTTGCATGCAAATTTATTACTGAAGACAATGCAGGTATTTGAGAGAAGAAACTCGGCTTAGAATCTGATTATCTCTTCAGAAACCATCCAAATTTTAAAATACCTTCTCAAACACCAAGGTTTACAGCTTTAGCATCTTCTGTCAAGGCAGTTTTAAGTGATAAACAGTTAGATATTTATATAAGCTTTGTTTCAATTGAGTGTTCAGTTGCAGGAAACAGTGTGTTATTGCAAAAGGCACTAACTAGATAATTAAGTCAAACTAAATGTCCTTTTATCATTAAAAACATGTGTTACTATTAATTCACAAACCATTCATTTACATTTACAAGACAACCCACAGCGAGGAACCAGACATCCCCAAACACAGACAACAAGAGCTATTGGTTGTGCTGAAAGCCAGAACAAATTGACTACTAAGCAGCAAAGTAATTTCAAACTGGGTTTTTTTAATCAATATCTTTAATATTTTGAGTTGTTTCCAACTTATATGGTACACAGTCTTAAGGATCCTGTTTTCATTTAAACATGAAACAGTAAAGACAGTAAAGAGTTTAGCCAATTTAGGCTGTAGTACAAAAAAAAAAAGGAGCAGCTTTTAAGATTTGTCTTGCTTTTGATACCTGAAATTTCATTAATGAGCTGGTCTCTTTCTCTTCTATGCAGATGCAAAAGTTTATCTAACACAGATGACATTGCATTTTGAAACTTTTCTAAGTCACTAAGAATCCTTTTGTTCTTTCCATTTTTCCTCTACAAAAAAAGCATTTATGCTGGACATATCAAGCAAGGTTGAATTTACCATCTTTTAATATCACGTATTTTTCAATAAGATAAATATGGATTATAGTAAGTAAATAACAATGCACATATAAATGCACTACGCATTTGCATAAGAATTTCTGAATCTTCCACCATTTCCAAGAGGGTCTAAAGTCTACACAGCCACCTGAAATACCTACTGTGTAAGGTGACATAGAAAATCAGTGACAAATCTGTTGTTAATAATCCTCACTGGTGTAAACTGAGTATTAGTGGAGATGCTCCCAAAATGACATCCAGAAAAGCATTAGAACACTTGTCTTAGACATCAGGATTGTCACTTATCAACCTCACTGATGCTTAAGTAATGGATTTGTGCATAGTTGTAGCAAGAAAAAAATCAAGAGGGGCTGCCCACAGCAACAGCTTTTCACTGGCCCCATCAGGGATGCACGAGGCTTCCAGGTCAGCCTCACTGCTCCAGTGAAATTCTTGGGAAACTGGTTTTATATCTTAACTGGAAGTTATCTGCAGAGTTACCCCAGTCCAAACTCTCTCAAAATATCAGTATCTCAAAACTGTCATGAGAAATACAGGAGAAGCCTCAAAGCTGGCTACTCATGAATGTAGATCTTGAGCAAATACTTAAACTGGCTACTATGATGCCAAGGACTGAGCACTTTAAGCTTCCATCATATTCTACAACATATGTCTACACATGTGTGCATTCAGTCAGAATGAACAGCCACATGTTCAGAAAGAAATCAATAACAAATTAACCATTTGAGCAGTAAAATGTGTACTATCTGTTACTAAAATACCAATAAACTAAAGGACTTATATTGTGAGGCTAGTTCTTCTTTAGGGATTATACAAACTAGCTACATAATTGAACACTACAAAAAAATAATAAATATATATATATACACAAGATATACTCTTAAAAAGGGAGCCATGACTGCTTCAGTGATGGATGTTTTTAAACTTAATACCACAAGCTTTACTGGCTTCATACATTCACTGCTCTTTTTTAGCACCTTCAGGGACCTTGATCATGCAGCAGCATTTCCTCTTTAAAAAGTCCATTTGCAGGGTCACTCAGATTTGCAGGAACTGGGAGGCTCTGAGAGCATCACAGCTCATATCTGAGGAAGTTTTATATCTGAGGAATTTTTTGTTTTGTTTTTAAAACACTGCTTACTCCACACAGCTATTTCAAAGGCTCTAAAGTCCCAGGGTTTGCAACAGCTTTAGGGTATATCCAGAGGCTTTTGAGTGTTGAAAACCAGGTTATACTGAAAAGTATTTCTCTGTAGAATTAATCTAAAATATGCTCTATTTATTGCACTCAGAACAGCAGTGCTTAAAAAAAAAGCTAACAGCCCACACAAGAAGGGCTGTAGGTTGTTCAACATTAAAGGTAGCTCTTCATTTACATGTGTGAGAAAAAGTGGAATCCTTCATACACACCAGAGAAATTCTCTCACTGTACCAGATATGGGCATATCTGGTATGCTGCCCATATAGACTGACCTGGTCAGGAGAGGTAGATTGGGTTTCACCACCAAGAGGATTACAGATTACTCCTTCACCCTAACAGCATCCCTTCTCTCTTCCCTGACCTTAAGCTAAATCCAGCGCTAACTGCTCCTGCATTTGATCAGCAAAGGGCTGGGTATGTATTCCCTGCTATTTAGGCATTACTCAGTCCCTTCCATCCCAGAGTACCATTAGATGCAGACACAGAGAATGAAAGCTTTCAGCTGCTTCCTGCTGAGGTCTTGGTTTAAGTACTGCTGGAGAGGTCATATCCAGCAGCACAAGGGAGTATTGATAACCCGTGTTTATTCTTTGCTACAGATGTCAGAATCAGGAAGCAGCATGTTGCCTCACTGTGCCACGATGGTGTTGCTCAGAATGGTTTCTATTTGCAAGAGGGACATAGCATAAACATTTCCCAGACACATCCTACACTTTTAGCTCTGGGGAGGTAGCAAAATACTCCTGGCGAGCACAAGTCAGCCAGAAAACTGCAAATTATGTTGACCAAAAAGCCACTAGAGTGTTGTTTCTTCTGGTCCAAAATAGGTGTGAGCTATAACAGGAAAAAGACACTGAGTTCAATTTCACTGAGAAGGTTTGTCAGAAGGGCAGTAGGGCCTCATCCACAGGCTGCACTTATCCTGGGAAATCTGGCTCCCAGTGGGTCCAGCAGAACTGGATACACTTCAGTAAATCTTTTCCAGTTCTAACCCATGGAGTCATAGCATTAATAACATGCTTATTATAACCATGAACAAGTTTCCATATTTTTTTCAATACCGAGATTTAAATGCAGTACACAAAGGTCTCATGGCATTGTGAGGTTCAAGTGCATACCTTACTTTCCCGGGCATTAAGTCTCCTCTGCAAATTTACTAGCTGTTCCCAAATCTGCAGAAGGGGTCATAGGACAACTTCAACTGAATGTGAAAAGGCAAAGCCGAAGTTCTCTAAAAGATGATACAATTTTTTTTCAACACAGTCTCATCTCATTAGTACTATCCTGATAACTAATAATCTGTATTATTTTTTTTCCCTGACACTGTTCTCTTAAGCCTCTTTTTGGTTATTTATGCATAAACGCATGATCCAAAGTCACAAAATATTCTCTTGCATTCCCCACCAGCTGAAAAGCATTAGAATCATTACTGGTCTTATTGTTCCTGCCACAGACAAGGCTTACAGAAGTGGGTTGTTTGAAACTAGATTTCATATTGAGGACAGCCTGGAGTATCACTTCTTGTATAATACATGCTGCATAAACTAGGGACGGTACATTTAAGGATATTATCATCCAGTGGAAAATTGTCTGGGCTTCAGCAAAATTCCAGTGGTGGTACTTTAGAGTGAAATCTGAAAGCAGGCTGCAAAATAAAATGCACAATTTTCAGAAAGCAGTACTCTTCCCTATTGACAGAGGAAAGAAAAATAGCACAGCATGACTAAGACACCCAAAATTTCATGGTACTTACTTAAGAACTCCACTGTCATTATGTATACATTTTGTCTGCAGGGGAGACAGAACCAGAGGGAATTTTGAGATAGGAAAATAAGAGAAATTGTCTTTATCCTGACTTTTGAAATCCCTGGAAATATTGCAGGTCCTTTCAGAAATGGAAGATTTCTATTTTTCTCTTGTGGGAGAGTTCAGAAACAGCCTGATGGATCAGAAGCTGATATTAAATCTACTGAAGTTGTGAATCAATTCCACACCAGAAACTTCATGGTACTTTGCCAAATTAGCAGGAGGCAGAGGCACCATGTTAAGTCAACTGTACCAGGGTAACACTGCACACCATCCCTGGCAAATGCCTCTTTTAATTAGACAGTCTTCTGCGAGCTGAAGGCCCAAGGATTTAAATCACTCAAAATCTTCAGATTAACAGAGATTAACAGCAAGTCCAGCCAATTTTTAATTCCTGTAATAGATTCTTTAACTTCAGTGCAAAGCAAGAGCTCCCAGTAGCTTCAGTGACACACATACACACTGCAAAAACGTTGCAGTCTGTTACCTGCAGTCTTAAAAAGGGACTTCCTCTTCCCCTAAGGAGGAAAAGGATGCCAGGAAGCCAAAGCTATTTACAATTCCTTGGGCAACCATACTATGTTAGAAGTGTGAAGAGCAAGCACAAAATCCAGGTAGTCTAAATGCTTGGGATTCAGGACCTGAACCTGCTTTTATGTGAACAAAACACAGAATCCCCATCCAGCAGCTTGAGTGTAATTCCACTTTCTCCTGAAACTTCCACACACCACTAAAGAGCTGAGGTGATTTTCTGGTCCTTTGCTGCAGGTGCAAATACCTGAATACTACCATGATAAGAAAAAGGCAATATGGAATGTTGATACAAACACCAGCAGACAGGCGCGGCTGACAGGCCAGGTGCTTTGCACTTCGAGATAAGAATATCACTTTCTCAATTCCCTGGGAAAGAAAAAAAAAAATCCCATCCTGTGGCTAACATATCTTTCTTATTGGCACATAGGGGTTATACTCCCTCAGTGACAAACCACAGAGTCCTCCATGTGCACTTCCAGGAGTGTCTGCATGGAACAGCAGCCCTGAGCAGAGAATTCCACACACAAGTGACTCCCTCAGTGTGGTCTCACTGCCTCAGCTAAAGACCTATGAACATTTACATTATTATATGTGATCATGCTGCATCATGTTTTGCCTGAAAGCTCTAACACACTACTTAATTTTTCATACTGCTGACTGCACTGCAAATGAAAACAGATTGCATGAGCACAGAGATCACGGTAGTAAAAGCTGCAGAATAAATGCACAGCTAAACCAGATGCAATTTAACATATCACACCACAGACAGCACTTGTTAATGCCATTGTTTTAATCCTCCATGACAACAAAGATGTTAATAGACACAGAACCTTGCACTAATTAACTGTCCACAACACATACTGAGATACTAAAAGGTGCTCCACAGGAAAACACATAGGCTGATTAGTTTTGAAATAGTCAGGTTGCTAACTGGTACTCAAAATTTGTCCCCAGCTCAAACTGTTAGAGGATCAGCAACAAAGCAATTCCTTACTTTTCTTTCTGCTACAAGAAAGACAACAAATAAAGACCTTTTTTGGCATAGTTTCAGTTCAGATTGTAGTTCTGCCATGAAATCATCGGTCTACTTTACTGCCTGAGTCACCACCTTCAGAATGTGCACTGGCCCAAACCTGAACCAGTCAGCCAACACATCACCAGTGATAAAACGGTATTTCAAGAGCTTGTTTCTACAATATTAGAGTTATATACATTAATAGCTCATTAACAACATGTGGAGTCTCTACAGCCCTAATCAGTTACTGCAGGAGGATAAGAACTTCAGAAGTCAGACTGAGACACATATATCTTTAGCAGAATTAAGCAAAAAAAATAAGACTTTGCAAATGTTGTAAACAAGCACATAAGTGAGAAAAAAAAATCAAACACTACTCCAGCACTTACTTCCATTTCTTGCAAGGCCTTTGATCAGTCAGCCCATAACAGCACCATAGAACAAATGTGTTCAGAAAAAGCAGCTAATTATACCAACCCCAGCTACAGCTGGATGCCATCAGGAATTCATAAAAAACTGCTAGGCAAACAAGATCACTACGTGAAAGTATTATGCTAACAGCAGAGTCTCTAGAAAAATGCAACCTTTTAGTCTCAATCTTTCTTGAAAATTGTTTCCATATTGTTCTGTAGAAACTTATCTGGTAACGTGATTATTATAGGCACAGGAACAAAGACAAAGAAAGCATTTTTACCCTCAATTCATCCTAGCCAGAACTGGCTACAAGTTTAGGAAATCACAAGGCCACTCTTTAAAATGCAGTTAAGAAAAAAATCAAAAAGTTTATTGTAATGATTTTCAGTTTGAGGCTTCAAGTCCTTGGGGGCTGTTAATGACACACAAGAGCTGAAAAGAAATAATCCTACAGTCACATCACTGTTTCACAGCTCCTTGGGCTGCAAGATCCACACATCAGAAGCATTAACAAACACTGTTTCAGTAAATGCACATATGCAAGAGATAACTGTACATCTGCAGCTCTTCTAGCAATTTGAAATCCAGCATCCTACAGTGTCACAAAATAAACCAATGGGTAACTAAAACTCACCCTATTACCTACAGCTCCACGAGGCTTCTGTCCCCACAGTATTCTTCTGGTCTTTCATTAGGTCACGTTTTTCAGCTGTGCCCTACTGGATCTGAAAAGTATTATCTCCCTTTCCTCCTGAGTCTTGGCACTTTATACACGTTCTCACAAATGTGCAAGAAAATAAGGACAGGTTCCCTTCGATTTCTTTCAAGTGAAAAGACAGATGTAGGAGTAAGAGAGATACAATGAGAAGCACATTATCCTTCCAACCATTTGTCAGTTCTAGTCAGTGTTGTATCTTTAGATTTGCTTATTATTCTTTTATTAGAATTGAAATGATGAATCAATATGGTGCATTGGTTTTACAGACATCAAGAGTTCAGGACCTGCACTAACAGGGCAATTCAAACATGGTGAGAAAGGACAGTTTTGCTTTCTACCTGAAAAGGCTTCCTCTTTTGCTGATAAAGTACAGCCTCCCTTGCCCACTGTAACTGAAAGCACTTTCTCTCAAAGCCAGTTCATAAAAGGTTGCTTTCCTTTCTTCCTTTTACAGAATTACAGAAGAGTAAGAGTTTATTGATTTTTATAAAGCACTACTACATACAAACATGCTTAAAAATAGTGTATTTTCAAGCTTTATTGCACTGTCCTAAGAGTTTACCTGCCTTGCTGGGAAAAGCTGCTTACAGGCTGTTAAGGGTCAGGACAGAAGATTATTTAATTAGGTGGCAGCCCTAACCCTGGGTTAACAGAGAGGGGAATGCTGAATTGCATCCAGAAAGGTTTGTGAGTCAGGAATGTCTATATGAAGACAAGCCCAAGGCAAGACAAAGAAGGATATACTCAGGACATCAAAGACACATACTATATTAAAAAAACCCCAAAATTTTGGGACAGTTAAGGCATCACAAATAGCACTTTCAAAGAAACAAAATGAGCTAGAGCCCAGAAACACAAGCAGCTGCACGGAAACTCTTTTCTAGGCATTAGATGCAAGCCACATCATAATGGTTAATAACACTGAAGATCCCAAACAGGTACAGAGTTGACATATTTACTTATCTGTAGCTTAATCAGTTTCCATTTACACAGAGACAGATGTTTTTTACAGTGAGGGTGGTAAAACACTGGAGTAGGTGGCCCAGAGGGGTGGTGGAAGGCCCATCCCTGGGAATATTCAAAGTCAGATTGGACCAGGCCCTGATAAACCTGGTCTAGTTGAAGATGTCCCTGCTTATGGTGGACACAGGTGGCCCCATGGCTGGAATAAGTGGCCTTTAAAGGTTCTTTCCAACCCAAATGATTCCATGATGTTATGACCCTAGTTTGAATGGTTGCAATTATGCTGCAAATGAGCTTTACTAACAGCAGAAAATGACAAAGAAACGCCTGAAGTTTACTAAAAAAAAAACAAAACCAAAACCAAACCAAACCAAACAAACAAACAAAAAAAACAAAAACAAAAACAAAAAACCCCACCAAACAAACCAAACAAACCAACCAACCAAACAAACAAAAACCACCAAACCAAACCAAACCAAAAAAACACCAAAAAACCACATATCAATATTTGGAAAAAATATTAGTCAGAAATACAGGTAATATAGTGCAAAGTGTTAAATGCAAGTCATGGTTTTCTACAGACTCTGACCTATACACTAACAAACACCATCTTGCATTTTTAACTTCTTTTAGGAATTAGGTATAAAAGAAAAGCAACTTGGACACATCTAAATAAAAGGGAATTAAAAGTGCACTTGTTCTTTGTACTGCATTTAGAGGTTCAAAACTATTACCAATGACATAACTGCATTACAAGACTAAAATTATATTTTCCTAAGTTCTTGGCTCTGTCTACTTGGAACTCAAAAAGGTAACAAATAAGGTATTATGTTATTCATTTCTGGTTTTTTAAATCTCATTAAATTGTTCAAGAGAAATTCTAGCCTTCTTTGATTTAATTTAGCTGATTTTACTCCAGATTTACATCTGCTAGATACAGCTGAAATTACAGAGATGCAAGTAGCAAGACTGTTTTACATCAGAATTCCTTTTTCTCTTGGAGATCTCAAGTCATTATTATTTGGCTGGAGGCCAGTCAGTTTCAATGTTAGCTTTCAGTGAAATCTAGGAATATTTTATTCCTAGACGGCCTATCAATTAGGGTGGTTTGGTTTTTTTTTCCCTCAAAAGAAGAGACATCCATCTATATCTGTTAATAAAGACAGGCAGAAAATTCCTTCCCTGGACCAGACCATTTTCTGATTTATAACCTCCCACTGTGGCCAGGCCTAGGTTCTCACCAGCCTGTTTTGCTGATTTGTTATTAACTCAAATCTTACACTTGCATTTCAGTGCTTGTTTTGTTTTCTTCTGGGGCAAATTACCATCATTGAGTTTCACTCATCACCACCACTTTCACTTAGCTACTTCTGCCAGACTTTTCTGTGCAATCTCCCTGACCCACTCCTGGTTTTCCTGCTCAAGCTGTCATTAACAGTTTCTAAAAACTGCACATTTATTGTTCTGCTTTGCTTCAGTCTTCTAGAACTGAACAACTTTTGATCTATTCTTGAACTCCACAGTCACCTTTCATTTATGTAGGTCCCTGAGCAAACCTCCCTATGGGAGATTCCCATTCCTCTTAGTGTTGGAGGATTTAATTTCAAGATTCCAGGTTTCTCCGTGTGCTCTAAAGGTAACCTTTGCTAATCTTAGATCAGCTCAGACTCCCATTAATAGGGCAACAGTGATGAGGCAGTTCCTCTTCCAGAAGGAGCTGAAGGGAGAGGACATTACCATTTCAGACTGGAGAGCTCATGCTCTCAGCTGTGGTCCTAAAAATTAACCTGGTTTCAAAGCATTAATCCAGTCTTCCCCCAAGAATTAGCTCACCATTCACCTTGAACTTCGCAGAATTAATCTGCATTTCCCTGGCAAAGTTTCTAGCTACTGTGAGCCAAGTAATGAACGCCTGAAAAACAAATTCAACATGGTAGAGTCTTCTCTTTGGCAGCATTAACGCAACAATGCGTAATTATTATTTTCACATCACCACCTAATTTGTTACAGTGTTATGTGTTGCATCATGGTGCTCCAAAATAAACCCATTTAGCAGAGAGAGGACAGAAAGGTGAAAACATCAAAATGTGGAATCACACGCTCTTTATTAACTATTTTTATTTTACCCTTTACAGAGGTTTTTGAAGGTGCCATCTGGCCTACTTAAAACTTCACAATATATAGAGATCACTTCCCTGAGGGTCAGCCTTACTTATGCAAGCAGTTGCATTGCCCTAAATCTTGCCTCAAAGAGGTTACTGAGACTACAGCTTTCATCTGAGTTTGTACTCAGCTCAGTAATTTTGTCTTGTAGACTATGCAGGGTAAAGAGCCAGCATGAAACAAGAAAGATATGTGCATACACTTTCAAGGGTTATTTCACCACTGCACAATTCCTTTTGTTTTATACAATTAACTATTAACCCTACTGAAACACTACACTCTAAAAATCTGTTAAATATGGGGGCTGGACTAGACAATCTCCAGAGGTCCTTTCCAACACTAAATATTCTGTGATTCTCGTGGATTTTTATTTTCTTTTCCCTTTTGAGGAAGGCAGAAGTCACACAAGGAGGCCCAGTGTGTGTGTGTATATATATATATATATATGTATGTATGTATGTATATTGTATTATATATATATGTGTGTGTGTATGAATGTATTTTTATAAGCTGTGCTCCAGCAGCACAGCTTATAAAAATACATACATACACACACACACATATATATAATAATAATGTATATAGGAATACATTTGCAGGTTATAGGTGAGGAAGACCTGCCTAAGCAGAGAGTGTTTGGGACAACAAGGACAACCAGCAGCTCCGGCAGTTTTCCTAAGGGAGCCTTTCCCTGGGCAGAGGCCTGAAGAAGCAAAGGTAACAATTGTTAGCACCAGCAGCTGTAGCAGCAATAAACCTTGGGTTCATTGAGGTATTTTTGTATTTACAGGTGAGGAATCCTTGGACTCCTTTTCAAGACTTGTCAAGCCATTCACTGTGGCCGCAAAGTCACAGCACTGAAAATGATCACACAGATTCATCTGTCAAATCATACAAGGAGGAGAAAAAAAGTGTATGTTATAATCCTGAATCAGTCCTGGTTTAGTAGAAAAAAAAAAAGTTGTGCTTTGTAGTTAACATTCAACACAAAAGGCCTACAAAAAATGGACCTTCTGGCAGCCTCAAAAATCGCTTATGGCTGAGGGACCTGGGGCAGTTTGGCCTGCAGTGAGAGGGCCTGAGAAAATGGCCTCAAACTGCGACAAGGGAGATTGGGATTAGACAGCACAAAAAAAAAAAAGTTTTTCCACTGGTCTGGTGGTCATCCATTGGACTGGACTGCTGAGGGAAGTGGTGGAGTCACCAACCCCGAAGGTGTTTAAGAGGTGCCTGGATTTGGCGCAGGGCGATGCAGTCCAGCGGTTTAGGAGCTCAGAGCTTTCGAGGTTCGGGTTACAGAGGCAATGCCGGCACTAGACTCAAAATTCTCCTCCACCCCTGACAGCCCCACAAGCCCCGCGCAGCCATTTTGCGCTCCCCCACCTCTCCC
>VWZU01015896.1:715467-752035 GCA_013397095.1 Sterrhoptilus dennistouni | reverse complement strand
TTTTTTCTTTTTTTTTTTTTTTTTTAATAAACATTTATTTTAGCCTAAATTATCCAGTGCCCTGGCTGCAGGAAGACCTGGCAATATTTTGGTTTTACAGCTGGAGAAATACAAGTAGTTTAAATTTTTTTGTTTGTTTGTTTTTAACCCTTTGAGACCGAGGCCAGCTGGTTATCACATTGCAGCATTAGACCTCACAGGGCCTGGAAGTCAGAAATGGGTTTCCTTCTTTTCCTTTTGTTTTTAAGCAGGCATTGCAGTCTTTCTTTTAAAAAAATAAAGTTGTGGCAGAAACTAATATGCCGTGCTCAGGCTGGTTTTGTGTGTACACTTTAATCAATGTGCTCTTGGAGAAGTGCTTTGAAATATAAAGGTTTGAGGTGTAAAGGTTTGATTTTGGTTGGGAGCACGTCAAAACTGTGAAGGGAAAAAAAGTTCCTATTTTGAGAACAAGATATTAATGAATTTGAGGCTTAAAAAGTTATCACTTATGCCATGGCTGCAGTAGTGCTATTTACTTTAAATGTATAGGTCATCATGAACAATGATCATTTTCCACACAACAGTTGTGCTCATCCTGCCAGTAGTTGGGTCTTCTGTGAAAATTTCCTTCTCAAAGACCTGCCAGATGAGATAGACTAACATACATAAAAGGGAAGAAATATTATGGAACTGTGATGCCCATGTGCATGTCAGTGACCTTTAATGAACTTAACTTTTATGTATCTTCTACCTTTGATTATTTTTTCCTCCATTGTGCTGTAACTAAAGCTTCCCTGTAATCTTTTGATGGTAAAATCATGTTGATCATTACTTCATGGCTTCCTGAATAGTGTTTGTGTATGATGCATTGCAATGTGGAAATGTGTATGCTGGGGGGAAAAAGGTGTGCTGAATGTTATCTCTACCAGTAAAGGGGCTTGTTTTCTCAAATAAGCAGAACACCACTGTAGCTGTGTCACTACACTGGTTCTGGTAACACCTGATCTTAGGTGACTTTTAGTCTGAAAATCAATAGAAAAACATACATTAACAAAAAACCACCCCCAGCATTTCATTTAAGCTGCTGTTGTTTTGTTGTCATTAATTAGGGGATGTTCTCATTGAAAGAGTTCAGTTTTAGTGAAGGAGTGCATCACGTTTCAACTCTTATGGTATTAGAGAAATTCTTTTTTCCCAGTTTGGAACAACGTTTCTTTTATGTTCTTACAAAATGAGAGAACTGACAGTTATGGTGAAAAAAGAGGTGAACGTATTGTTGTGTTTGTAGTAGGTAGGTTAAGATAAACCAAAACCATCTAGTGAGTCAAACAGTTTTCTTCTGGATGTTTAGGTACAGCCTAAAATAAGAGTTCTAAAATAACCTGTCAGAGCCCACGATGACGAGTCTGTTACGTAATGCCACAAGTAATGTTGATAAGCTATTTTTGTCAGAGTTGACTTAGCAAGTTTTTTCCTATGAGTAGTGTTTTCTAGGAAAAGGTAAACAGCACAGATAAAGGTATTAAGTGATCTTGGTTTTAGATAGATAAATTCTGTCTTCTTGGGATGGTCTGTGTTCTGGTTCATATCCAGTTCTTGAATTTTACAGATGTAGTACAGAAGCCCCAGAAATCTACAGGAATCACCCAAAACATGTTACATTGTGCATCCATCTTAACTACTTTCTTATTAAGTGGTTTTGACTCACTTCACTTGAATACTAGTGCATATTCTAGTGCCTCTGGTGCATATCCTCCAGCCAGAACTCATCTAGCACTGGTTCTAAATTCCTGGAGTAAAGAACCTCCTTAATAGTTTTTTTGGGGTGGTTTTTTATTTTTTTTTTTAATAAAACAAACAAAAAAGAATCCCAGAAGAACGTCTTAAATAATTCTTTACTATTTAGCAGGGAAGGTGTTAAATGCTTTGGTTATTAGCTGGACAAAAAGCTGGTTATTCCTAAACAGGAAGATAGAGCCTGTTGGTGGAGAAGGAAAAAGTCTTTTTAGAAACTGATTATATCTTTTCACCATTCCTGTGGTAGAGGTAGAATTCTGTTTTTGTATGGTTGAACTATTAATTTAACAATAGGGAGGAATGAAAATTGAGTAGTTGAAGGGAAAGTAGTTTGTGGTGGGCATTCCTCAGGAGCTTCAGTATATTCATCACTTAAGGCATCTGGCTTAGCAGGTAAAAGGAAAATTTTAAGGGAGTGAGATCAATAACACCTAAATTGTGGGGTTTATTAATATCTTAAAGTAGATGGGGCTGTCTTCTGTCAATCAGTGCCAGAAGAAGAGAATTCAGTAGTTCTGGTATTTTGGAGGAAACAAGATGAGGCAGAAATGCCTATTTTTATGCCAAACCATTTCTCTGTGTCTGCTCCTCACAGGATGGGTCAGGTTGGAAGGAACCACAGTGGGTCACCTGTTCAACCTCCCTGCTCAGGCAGGGTCATCCTGGAGCACAGTGACAGGAGTGTGTCCAGATGGTTCTGGAATATCTCCAGTGGAGGAGACTCCACACCCTCTCTGAGTGATCTGTTCCATGTGCTGTCACTGCACAGTAAAGAAGCTCTTCCTCATGCTGAGGTGGAACTTCTTGTGCATCAGAAATTTTCTGCCCATGGCTTCTTGTCCTGTTGCTCAGCACGACCACACAGAGCCTGGTCCTTCCTTTCGGAAATCTCCCGTCAGATACTGAGACATTGATTAGATCCTGGCTCCCTCAGCCTTTCCTTGTAAGAGAGTTCCTTAATCTGAGTGCTGAATTAGTGTTTATCTGCCAGTATTACAGAAGAAATAACTTTTTTTAAAAAATTGTAGATGTGCTTAATAATGTTCTTCCACTGTAATTCATAAATCAATCTTGCATAAGGTTTTTCAATGTTGCTTTGATAGTTTTTTTTCTTCTAGTTTGAAGAATTGTTTTGCTTTCCCTCCCTGGTTTTACTGCCTGTATTTAGCTGTGTTTCACTAAAGGAAATTGTATCCTCTCCTAAAACATTTTAAATCTGAATGGTAGCCGAGTGTAAAATTCTGTAGGTTGGACTCAGTGATCTTGGAGGTCTTTTCCAACCTAACTGATTGCATGATTCTAAAGACTTTGGTTTAACAATATGAAATGATGACCAAAAATTGTTTTCAGGAAAAAACATTTTTTTGTTATTTGAGCTAATATATGCTTCTTGAAAGCAATTTGCTCTCAATTTCCTTGCCCTTCCTCTTCCCCTGCCAAGCCTGTTCTCCCTTCTCTGTGTATTATCATTTGTCAAGTTGTAAGTGGGAGAAAAATTACACTGTTCTTTGTTCATTGGCAGCCACTTCATACAGTGACACTTCTCCCAGTTTTCCATCCCTGTTTTTTTCTGGACTATATGTTTTACTGTTTTCCTGAGCTTTGTTCCTTTATGTTCCTTACAGCAGGACTGTGGGGGTAAAAGGGACTGACTGTTTCCATACTTCCCACATGCTATTTCTTTGCCAGAATCAGCAGAAACAGAGAGGGTGCTATTGTGTGGTGTCCTTGTCATGATCCAACTCTGCTGCTGGAGGAGTGAGCACTGTGAGGATGGAGCAGTAAAAATTGAAGTGGTGGGGAGGGAATGATGGCAGGCATAAAAATTATGTCAGCATAAAAAGAGGAGTCAAAAGTGCTTGTGCTTAAAGGTTACTCAGCTGGAACCTCTGAGCAGGATGCCATTAGAAAATAAAGCATCTTGTTTGACTTGCAGGCCTCTGTTAATTAAAATATAGAAAAGTTGGAACTCCTTAGACAGTTAGAATTTTATTGGCTGACACGATTATATAAATTACTGAAATATGTTCTTTCTGTCCCAAGGACTGTAAGAATTTGACTTGCTGTGCTCTTGTGAAGCTGGTAAATGTTGCCCTTGTTCTGCAAATGGAACAGGTCGAGGTCATGGCCGGGTAATAAATTTATCCAAAGGCCTTGTTATTGTTTAGAAGTTAGCATTAGTATGTGATCTTGGAAATGAGTGTTTGTAGTTTTGAAAATAAATACGACTGAATCAAATTAACTGTTACAAATTTAAGGGGTCTTGGGATTTGGAGTTAAAATGCAGCCACTAGAAAATGTGCTGTCCATTGGGTTTTAGGGTATGTGATAGTGTTCAGTAGTTACTGGCTGCCTTCTTCCAACATCTTTGTAACAGTGTTTTAACCACTTAAAGTCACTGCTTTTTATGATTAGAGCAGGGGATGGGCCTTTAATTTCCTCCAAAAGCTACTCTGTTTCTTAGTTGTCAGCGGCCTAAAGTAATCTTGACACCAGCAGTGTCAGAAAGATCGGCTGCAGAGATTGTCTTAATGTGCTGAACGAGGTGGGAAAGCCTTGGACATGCACCAACATCTTGTAATCTGCAATAGATAAATCTTTTGATATACCAGTTCAAGTATACTGGGAAAGTCCAGGACTAGAAGTAATACATTCTACTTGGTGTATGATGTAGCTAGATTTTTCTTTTGGTCACTGTATAAAATACAGTATTTAGTATTTAGTAATATTGAGATTAATTTAGTCAGGGCTAAGCTTAAACTATGTCTTGTCTTTCTGTTCAGGTCTTACATATATAATTTGAGTGGCAAAACTCTGTGGAAAGTTGGGTTTTTTAAAAGTTTCAGGTGTGTCTAAGAATAAAACCCCCATCTTTCAAGTGAGGTAATTTCTAGAGTGTCATTTCTTCTTAATTTTGACATTTTGTGTAGCTTGAAAATTTTAATTTGGTAGCTATATTTTATTTGGCTTTTTTAATATAGACCATGTTTCATGTGTTGCTACAGCACTTGAACTGCTTGGGCAAAACTGTGTTGATGGTACAAAACAGGCTGGAGACTATATCTGACTCTCTTGTAATTTGACAGTCATTTAGCCCTGCTATTGATACTCCCTTCCACAATTAAGGAAGAAATCTGGTGGTAAAAATAATCCTGAACTTCATTAAAGAAGTCTTGGGAACCCGTTAAATGCATTGGATTAAAGGCAACATTTCTTACGGACTGCCAATAAAAATCTTGGCTTCTGAGCTGTAAACAGGTTGTGTCAGTGAATATTTGCAAAGTCTGTGTTGATGAACATTTTTATCAAACTTAAGGCAAAGAACTGAAGCTTGAGTCAGCTTAAAGTTACAATAGTTTATAACATTGCCTAAGTTAGGTAAGGTAGGGATTAAAAAAATATACTAAGACATTTATGGAAGCAATTCAGTCAGAATTTGGGAGGGGCAGGAGAGGAAGAAATGGGACAACAAGATAGGAAGCCCAGAAATGAATCCCAGTGCTGATATGTTTCTGGGAAGAAACTAAGCTCCTGGAAAAGCAGATTCAGCTGTGATTCTCACAAGAATAAAACCCTAGGATCATCTTCAAATGCCATTGAACTTTTTCTTCCTCTGATATATTTGTGACAAATATGGAGGTTTTTTTTACCCCTTATTTTCATCAGCTGGAAACTGCAGGTTTCTTTTTCTGCATCTTCTCCATTGTTACCCTGTATCTCCTCTGTGTACATTCATCAGACGTTTTGGGGTTTTTTTAAAGGTGGTAAAAGATAAAACCAACTGTTGTTTCTGTGCAGGTTCTGAATAGCATCACTGGAGTTGAAAAAAGTCACTTGAATTCCCTCTGCTGAATGACACTCTGGCTGGCAGAGAGGACTTTAAAAGGAGTTGTTTGGTTTGTTGTTGGGTTTTGGTTTGGTTTTTTTTTCAGTAAGTTCCATGGCTGTGCTTCAGTCCTGAGCTTGTGAAGGAGAGCTCACGTACTCTGTGAACATGATGACTGAACAGCTTTTCAGTCTTGTGTATATAAGATGTTCCCTTGGGAAGTTTAATTTAGTATTGAGCCACTGCTAACAGGCTTAGCACTGTGGTATCTGAGCACTCATGGGTCACTTCTGTTGATAATGCTACAGTGACACTTCACAGATTTTTTTTTTTTTTTAGATTAAAGCTTTATTGCATATAGATCTGCTAACATGTCTAGGAAAAAAACTATGATAAATAGGAGAACTTCTGAGCAGCAATAATAAAAATGTCAGATGAAGTAATAGACATGATTTTTATATTTGACTCAAATAGGCTGTCTTGGCCTCTAATAACTTTCCTTCTCAGAGGTATCAAGTAAAATACCTGTTTGCTACTTACTCTTACATTTTTCCAGTGATTCTTATAAAAGCAGTGTTAGTTTTCCTGAAATATTTTATTCAAAATGCTGTTTATTTTATTTATAAGACTTTATTTTATTAATAAGGTACTACCGGTGTTAGGGTTTTTTATTTATTATTTTCAGACAGTGCATTGAAAAATCAGATAAATGTAATTCATAAAATATGAAAGGTTGGTAAGTTTGAATCTTGTGTACTCTTCAATATTATAGTGCTGCTCTAGTGTTGGTGCAGCTGAGTTTTGCTAAAGGTCAGTCCTGAAAAATTCTCTTTTGAGAGGCTTTGAAAAAGTGGGATGGTGAGTGAAAAGGTGGCCAAATGACCTTTTGTGGTGAGAAAACAAGTCTTGTTAGTAAAAGGGACTAAAATGGAACAGAATGAGAAGATGGTGGGTTTAGATTTAGGCATTTTTATTTAATGATGTAATAATAGTGTCCTGCTCTATAGCAGGGGGCAGAGCAACTAAAGATTCCAGAAAAATTGGTTTTAGAGAAAGGATGGGTTTTACTTGTAGTTTTATCTACTTTCTTAAAGGTAGTGTACAGCATCTGTGCAGTGCCATAAATGTTGTGTCAAGTCAATCCTTGTTAGCCAGTGTTTCACAAAGAGCTGTTAAAACACTTCATTTAAAATTACAAGTGCTCTTTGGTTTGCATTTCCTATTGCAGACTGGTATGCAAATATATATGTGCATTATATAATGCCTTTAATGCTTGCAAACCACATTTTTGAAAGTGTGGCATGTGAAGACATGAGATGGTGACTAGCAGAGAGATGGTGGCCTGTGGTTCTGTGGACAGGTTGTGATTATGTGCACAGTTGTGTCAGTCTTGGACAGTGCCTTGGACTGAATTCTTGATTGTGAGCTCTTGCTTGTATCTTCTCTTTGCCAGAGTTGGGATTAACTGCTCCAGACAGTGTTTCATGTTCGGACTGAGATGTTTATTAATTCTTATCTATGTCACAGTCTCACAAACTATGAGTTCTACAGCACTTCTAGCTAATAAAGTAAAAAAGGGCTGCTACCTCTCTCTCTACAAGGCCTTTTAAGGATAAACTGTCCAATTAAGAAATGACACTTACATTATTTTTACTTTTAACCCAATAACCAACCATCCGTGGACGGCAGTGTGAACTTTTCTAATCAGTTACAAAATACCACCCAAACCCATGGAGAAGAAGGTGAAAAAGGACTGCCCTGTGCCCTAAAACCTCCATCTTGCTTTATATTTATATTACTGTATCCTTAAACTTCAAACTCTTAAGTTTTCCACCATGTGATATCACACACTTCTATTCAAACTCCACACCCACAATCCCAGTGCTGTCACTCAATTTTGGGAGCCTTTTCCACGGGCTCAGGTCCAATGCAGTGTTTGCTTGGGGGTCAGTGCCTGTCCGCACAGAAAGTCTGAAATTCTCAGTGCCCAGGGCTCCAACATCAACTGGTAATTACTCCTGGAAGTCCCTGGGCTCTGCAGGGGTGCAACTACTGGACTTACTCTATTCTGGAGCCTGTAGGCCCTATAAATAGCAGTAATTTTTCTCATGTGCATTGTCCTACACTTGCTTTTACGTACATTTACAGCTTTATGTACATTTACTACTTTTGAAAATGTATGGCTCTTAGAACAGCTGTTTCTGGTTGTATTGTCAATTACAGCAATTAATAAGCTTTGATTAAGCAATCCTAAAGTGCTGTGAATCTTTTATATAGAGATCTTAAAACTATTCTGGTAATGAGATTTTGGATAATTCTTCAAATATTTGACATGAATGTTTGTAAACTACTGAAACTGATTTGGACTTCTAATTTAATCCTTTGAGTATCCTATGATTAGCTTGTAACAAAACTGACAAATGTCTCTCTTTGATACTCAATATTTGCATTCCTGTATGTAAGAAATAAGCCGAAGAACTTAAGCTAAAATAGTCTTCTAAATAGCATTTGAGTATTAATATAAATAACTCCTGAATGGACATCACCTCAGTGTTATGACTAAGAATAGTCAGTACTTCCTCTATGACACATATCAGAAAAAAAAAACTAACTGAAGGTTTCAAATATTCCATAGCAGGGAAGACCTTAATTGAAAGCATTTGTGGTGTTGGTTTGTTGGGGTTTTTTTTGTAGGTTTGTTTGTTTTGTTTTGTTTGTGTGTATGTGTGTTTTATTATGTTTCATTTTGCTTTCATTTTATTGGGAAATCTGTGATAATTGGGAGACTTTGGAAATTTGTAATGCATCTTCAGAAAACCAATTTCTAATTTGTGGAAAATTCTTGGGTGCTGGAAATTAAGTGTTCATTTCAGAATGGAAGCTGTTAATGCCAAGAAGACCTGTTAAATGTTTTGTAAATTTCTTGATAATTACAGTGGATTTGATCCCTCTGTTTTGGATTAGAGTGTTGCTAGGGCCTGTTTTCAGACCTTATGATTAATTTTCGTTCTTTGTGAATAAATCCTTGAATAGCATAAACTAAACCAGAAATTGTTAAAATTGATTCTCTCCATTGATTAGGTGACAGCTGCAAGTTCTGATTAAATTATTTTCCTTCAGTAAAAAAGAAAAAGGCAAAACCAAGATTAGTGTTAACTGGTTGAGAATACTAGGATGTGAACAATCTCTTTATTTTAGATTCTGTTTCTATGCAACAATTCCCCTTCAGCACAGACTGTTTCTTCCTTTGATTTGCACATCTTGCCCAGTTCTGCATCTTTGCCTCCTAGATTGTGTTTTGTTCATGTCAGTTTGTGAAATCAAATCCCATTTTTGATCCCATTTTTGAATCCCATTTTGTCTTTTCTGTTCTGAGGTATGTGTCATTTTCACAACTCTTCACAATGTTCTTCAGCCTCTTTTGTGACGGGTCCTGGATGAGATTTTGCCTCCTTTGTGATTTTTTTTTTTATGTACTGTTTCCTCTTTCTCTCTTCTTGTTGGGCAGCCAGAAGATATTTATCTCCTTTGAAACTCACATTTCCCTTTTTGATCTCCTAAGTGGTACCGAACTGTTTATAAGTCTCTTGCATGTCAAGAGAGGCTGGTGACAGCATCTACTTATGCAGCCTGTTTCTGTGCAGTGCAGTATGCTGAGCTGTGTGACTTTCCTGACTCGGTTTTAACCCCTTGTGGTAGAGCCTTTGTGAATTACTGACACTTTCTAAATTGATATTTTCACTTCCCTGTTCAAGGGCATTTGTTAAAACTGGTACTAAACTGTTGAATGTGGTAGAACTGTGTCATCTTCTTTTTTTTTTTTTTTTTTCCTCCAGATCTTTTCAGATTAATTTTAATACCTGTTCCTAAAGCCTTACCCTTTGCAGTTAAGACATGACTGAACACACTGTTGAAATGTAAAAACTTAGGAAAAAACCTAAATTTAGGAAAACTTAGGGAAGTCAGTTGATAGAGAAAGATGTGCAGGTCATGTTGTTCTTGGCTGTTTCTAACCTACTTCTATGAATAGGGAATTAGACTGAACTGCAGTAGAATCTTTTACATTAAGTGGCATAATACTGTTAAATGATGCAGTATAATTTGTTAATATATCTTTGCTATTTCCTTTGCCCTCTATAAATACCACTTGCAGTGAACCTGCTGTCTAAACTCCCCTAAAAAATATGCCTTTTAAATAAACTTATTTTCTAACTGATAGTGATCTTCCATTCTTTCCTTGCTCAAGTTTGGTAACAGTTTGTAGCAAGGGACCTTTGCTAGCTACAAAGAGGAAGAAATACAGTAATTATATAACATTAATGAATATATGTAACTAGTTATATAATTATATATTAACAAATATAGTAATTTGAATGTTCATCACTTGCTGTCAGGGGATAACATGCTACATTTAATTTCTAGCTAAATTCTTACCTTTCATGTTTGTCTCAGCCTAATCAGGCACGAGAATCTGTAGACATTTCTTGCAGAAATTAGGGAGGAGATTTATTTTCTTTGCTTGGGTTTCTGTGACTGCTGTAGCTCCTTTTCTGCTTTTTGGAAAAACCCCTCTGTAAAGAGAAATATTCTTACTCCATTCTAATACTTACAGCATTGCTGAAGCCTAATAGTAGGAAACTGATCTAATGGTTATTGGCTTTTTTCCTGCCTGTAAAGCTCAGGCTTTGGGATTTAAATGTCTTCTTGGTACAAGCCAATCTAAAAGTTCAGAAACTTCTAAAGACTGAGGCATCCTTATATTTATTCATGTCTTGTATTTGGAGTATCACAACTCATATTTTAAAGAGGTAATTTTTGATTCTGCAGATACTGATAGCCTTTAGGTTTTTGACGATTACTCAAAATGAAGTTTAAATTTACAAGCATGGTAACAGGTCCTATAGCTTAAGTGACTGTGATTTCCACAATCTAGTAAACGTGGTTGAAAAACAATGCAGAGAGAAGAAAGCCTGTATTTCACACTCCTCATCAATCCAGGGGCAAGAGTGCTTGACTTGGAATTATTACAGAGAATATAATTCTTTGACTGTTAATTTTGGAGGGATATCGAAATACCAGTTAGCTTGGCAGAGTTTCTACAGAGATTAGTCTATAGAGCTCTTTGCCGAAGCTTCCTGGTTTTTCTTTTGTTTTAGTCACTTGAAATACTGACAATTAAATTGGCCTAATTAAAAGCAGCCTCATGAGAATATAGATAGCTAAAATTATATTTCAATATGGCTTTAGGTCAAGTTAATATCTTCTTGTAAAGTAGTTGTTCTGTTCCTGTTGATATGTAGGTCAGCCAGTGATGAAGTTGTTACTGCTTTGTGTTGGAGTGAAAGTTTGGAGCATTGTCTGTTTTCTGGGAAAAATTATTTTATCTTCAAATTGTTATGGAGAAAAAGAGAAGCTGGAAGAGCTTTAATTACCTACAAAGTATTTTACCTGCAAAAAAAAAAAGAGTGTTTTGACTCTTTGGGGTAGTTTTGTCTTTCTTCATTTGATAGAATATGATGTACTAAGTAACAGCTTGAGTATAATCTTAGTTTCTGGTGAAAATTGTGGGACTCTGCAGTTCCTCCACGTTCTTGGTGATGCTTGCACATTTTACCCTAATGTTTTAAATTAAGTTTTGTTCCTTCGTTCTGTGTTACTTTACTTTTCCAAATCTGAAGTTATTCTTTCACGTAAACCTGACACAATTTACTGTTTGCAGTTGTTTGGATTTTCTGTGTTTATATTCACCAACAAAGGGGAAAAAAATCTTTCCTATTAATAAATTGAATAAATTGGAGATCCTAAGTGTCTGATGCCCAGTTTATATCCATCAGTGTCCCAAAAAATAAGATCAGTGTGATACACTTTGGTTTTTTGTTTCTCCTTAGTATCTTGTTAAATGTAAGTTAATGTAATTTCTTTGTTAAGATGTTGACTCTTAACTCTGAAAATCCCAGGACACCTCAGTCACTTGATAAAGTCTTCAGTTGCATTCTATGCTTTCTCCTGTACTCTTTAGATAAGCTTTTGCACTGTATACTTCCGAAGTATACTGCCTTCTTTGAAATGCTCTCTGAAGCTTTTCAGCTCTACTTTGTTATGCATAAAGATTTGTGGTTTGTTTCAGGTTTGTGGGGTTTTTTTGGTAACTTGTCATTGATGTGTTCTCTTGCAGTCATTTGTATTTTCTACCTTGTTTTGTATTTAGATTATAAATGTTCTATATGGTCTTGGTTTTATTTTTACTGGGGTTAGTCTGTGTAACAGCACAGTCATGGGGTGGACTGATTGGGAAACTTCACTGCAATTGTCTTTAAAGCTGCAAAGGACAGCTGCCACAGTCTCCTCTTCAGCTAAGGGAATTGAATAAACTTTACTTTGTGTTGTAAACCTAGAAAGAAGTTTTGAAGGTGAAACCGGTATATTAACCTAAGTGGAATTAAAAAATTATTATCTTGTAAATTTTTTGTGACTCCTCCAGAAGCAATGGAGGAGCAACCTGTTAATCCCAAAGACTTCCCCATTGTGAACCCTTAATCGTATCAGAACTTCAGTTTAGTGGTGGCAGAATTTTATTGTTCCCCTACTAAAGGTTGTGTTGCTTCAGAATCCTTCTGGGAAGCTCCTTTCCTTGGCTTTTTGAGACTTCATTATTCATTTATGCACTTTAAATTACAGGGTTCTGAGAATTTTTGAGTGTGATGCAAGCTTTAGAAATGTGAGCTTTGAAGTGATTGGATAAGCAGATTGGGTCATTGCCACTAGGAGTAGCAGCTGGGGACTGCCAAAAATGAAACTGTGAAATGTACCTTAGCTCATAAAGTTAACACTTATGTTCCTGTTACTGCTTTTCTCTCAAGTTTTATTTACAGATTGCAAAGTTTTTGCAAGTTTTTACACCGAGAGCTCTTATTTTCTGTTTTTTCTTGTACATATGAGGTTTTGCTTTTCTCCTTCAAATAACAAGATTAATTTGTTAGTTTTCTAAATGTGGCACAATTGATTCTCTGCCTTACCTAGTTTTAAAAGCTCACTATGTTTCTAGCACTGTTTATTATCTATCTGACATACTGCAAGCTCTGTTAGGGAGATCATAAAATGGAACAGAAAATGTGAGTAGTCTCACATATCACAGATGAAACAATTAAGTTTATAATATGTCTACAGCAAACTTGTGTGAGATTATTTAGGGAAATACATACATACCTAGAAAATATAATTCGTGTACACTCTGACTGCATGGCTTCTTTTGTCCTCCAAATTTAGGAAAAGGACTTTGCAGTAAAACTGCTTTTATCTTTGGTCATTCTTTCTTCTTAAGCAATTTAACAAACTGCTCTATGTTGTTTCTGCTGGCTCTGTATGTCTCATTCTGTCTTGGGTGACGCGCTCCTTTTTTTTTTCCTCTGGGAGATGCTGCAGGTGAGTAATTAGTGTTTGTGTCTGCCTATACAGATTTATGATTAACCCAAGTACTTTGTCCTACCTTCAAGATTGTGCAAGTGAAGATTTTTGCAGGAAGCTGAGCAAGTGTAACTGAGTTCAGACAGGGAATGCTATGGGATTGATGTATATGAATATATATCATATAATCCCTGCTGTAAGTGGACAAACTTTATAGATTGCTTTTCAGTCCTGAACACTTGAAATTCAAACCATTAAAATTTTAAATAAGTGTTTTTATCCTGTTTGAATAGATGCACTTCTTATTGTTATGTTTCACTTAATAAAGCCAAATGGTGTATTAAAGGCTGAATCTTCTTATAAATTACACTCTTGATTCCTTTAGTTTTTCTGTCTAGTAGAGGCTTTGGCAACAGGAGCCATCTCTAGTTTCGGGTTTGCTTTGTGCTTCATTGGTTTAGGGCTTCCCTGTGATATCCTAGAATAGTTCCTTGACTGTGATGGCCTTAAGCCATTAATATCTCACATTGGAGGAGACCCGTGGACAGTGAAGGATTTAAATAAAGCATAGCAGAAGTTACTGGCCAACTGCCAGCCAGGGGACAAGTGGCTTCCCTTAAAATGAGTGATGAAGCTTGAGCAGAGACATGACTGGATTAGGTGGTGACTAAGGAGTAAACTGTGGGCTTTTCCTAAGGCTTGGACAGTCTTCCTTGCCTCCATCCAGAAAGGGCATGTGGTAGAACCTGACATACATGCAAGAGGGGAGAGTCTTCTAAGGAATCATCACTTTGTTATGAGCAAATGGAGTAAGGGTATCCAAAATAAGGGGTTTTTTGTTTGTTTTTTTAGTAAGACTTTCTTTTTTTAATGTGGCAAATGGGAATTATAACACTCGGCATACTTGAAAGAAGCAATGCCAGAGTGCTGTAACAGCTTTAACCTGACTTGATCTCCACTGTAATCCCAAATCCACCAATCCCCTTTGCCTTGGTTCATTATCTCTGATGTCTGCAATTTAAATATGTGGAAGAATTAGGTATTAATCTTTTTCTGAGTTCCTTCAGTACTGAAGGTCACAGAGTATTTTCTTTAGAGGCAGGATTAAAAGTTTAGGCTGCTCTGGGGGCAACACATTTAAAACTTGAAATCACCTTTCAAAGGTAAGTTAAAAGAAGCTGAGTTTGGTTTTGTGGTTTTGTTACAGCCTTCCATGGTGTTTTCTGTTGATTAGTGTTCAGGTGAGGAATTGAATTAGAATATTAACAACAGCTGTAAGACCTGCCTTTTGTACTTTTATGGTTTCACCTTTAAGATCATACATAAATTTGAGCATTGATAGCAAGTTCAGTTGTTTATCAGATTTCTGGTAAACTTTAGAAGAAATGCAACTTAAAGTGTCTGCTCAAAAAAGCCTTCAAGGGAGGATGATTGGCAAATGTAGGGGAGAACATAGTTTATGCTGTAGTGTCTAAATGGAAGTTATATCCAAAGATGAAGGTGGAATGGAAGAGTTTGTTGGCTGGTTTATGTCACTGGTTTTAAACTGCTGGCTGGAATTGTAACAGAGATGCTGGTGAGCTGTGGCTGTGTTATGCTACATAGTTGTAGCCTCTTGGAAATTGTGCCTTCCAGAAAATGGAAAATGCCTCTAATTTCCTCTAAAGGAAACATTAAATTGATTGGACAGCAATATGGGAACTAAATAGAATTCTGAGATTTCATTTTAATCCCAAATGAAACATGTAGGGTTTTTCACCTCTTCTACTTATTTTTTTTCCAAGAGAAATAATAATAATTATTATTATTATTAAGCATTTGCCACTTCATTTATTATGTCATCTAGGCCATTAAAAATGTGCTTCTTGGTTTTTCAACTTATGTAGAACCAACTTTGGAATAATATTTATGTTTGTGAATACATCCCCTTTGTCTCTGTATCCTTGGGGAACTGTTACTAGCTCAAAGGAAGGTACAAAATAGTCAGAGAGTTATTAAGGTTGGAAAAGAGTTCCAAGATCATCAAGTCCAACTGTTGAGTGATTACTTCATGCCCACTAAACTGGAAAAGTGGCATGTCCACTTGTTTGTTTGTTGTTTTTTTTTTAACGCCTCCTGGGTTGGTGACTCCACCACAACCCTGGGCAGCCTGTTTCAATATTTAACCACTATTTTGGTGAAGAAATTTTTCCTACATGAATCTCCCCGGTGCAACTTGAGGCAGGTTCTCCTCATCCTTTTCCTGGTTGCCTGGGAGCAGAGCCTGAACCCCACCTGGCTGCAACCTCCTTTTAGGGAGTCGTAATGAGATAAAGTCACCTCTGAACCTCCTTTTTCCCCAGCTAAACATCCCCAGCTCCCTCAGCTGCTCCTCATGGGACTTGTGTTCCAAACCTGCTCTGGACTTGCTCCAGTAGCTCAGTGTCTTTTTGAAGTGAGGAGCCCAGAACTGGATATAGGTTTTGAGATGTCACTAGTGCCAAGGACAGGGGAGGAATGTCGTTTCTGGTCCTGCTGGCCACACTATTCCTGATCCAGCCAGGATGCCATTGGCCTTTTTGGCCACCTGGGCACACACTGGCTTGTGTTCAGCTGCTGTCAGTCAACACCACTGTGTAATTTTCTGCTGGGCCACTTTCCAGCTACTTTTCCCTCAGCCTGTGGTGCTGTCTGGGGTTGTGACTCAAGGGCAGGACCTGGTATTTCACCTTGTTGAACTCGTACCATTGGCCTCAGCCCATCTGATCCAGCCTGTCCAGAGTCCCCCAGCAGAACAAAACTCCCATAGTGTCATCTGCAGGATGACTGAGAGTACCCTCCATCCTCTTGTGCAGATCATTGTCAAAGGTATTAAATATGACCTGCCCCTAAATTGAGCTCTGGGCAGCTGGTGACAGGCTTCCAGCTGAATACAACTCCAGTCACTCTTGACTTGGCCATCCAAGGAGTTTTTTAATCCAATGAACTCCTGGCCCATCTGGGCCATGTGCAGACAGTTCCTCCCAAGAGAATGCTGTGCGACACAAGTGTCAAAGGCTTTCCTAAAGGGCAGGTAAATGACATCCACAGCTTTTCCTTCATCTGCTAAGTGGGACACCTTGCTGTAGAAAGAGATGAGGTTGGTCAAACAGGGTCTGCCTTGCATGAGCCCAGGCTGACTGGGACTGACAGAGGCTGATTGCTCTGGTTGTCCTGCATGCACTCTGTAATTGCACCCACGATAATCTAAATACCAACATTTAAGGTCAGCTCATAAATTTCATAGTTTGCTTTTGTAGCTATATCTTCAGGGGTCCAGGAGAAAATAACTATAATTATTGCTGCAATATGCATTTTGTTGCTGGTTGACTAAAGAATTAAAGAAACAAGTGGTGGATGCTCTTCCATAAAAATACTTTCGTTCTTGAAAGATTTGTTTGGTAAAGTAGTACCAAAACAGATTTCTTTCATGACTTGTGCCATTCTGTGAATTTGATATATGTTGATAGTTTTAGCTGTTAGAGTTGTGTTCATAATAAGAGTTACTGATTTTAATGGCAGGTTTTAATCAGAGAAGTGCAACTCTTACATACCAGTGGAATGCCCAAGTCTTTTACTGTCACACTTGTCTGTGCTATTCACCTGGTACCATTGTTGCTGCTTCTCTGTTTCCCTGTCTTTTCTTTCCTTATTTATTTACTTTAATCCTTAACTTTTCTGTATAACCTATAAGATTTTGTTGCTCATGGTATCCTCTTTAATTCCTTCTAATGCACATTTGGACAACTGAAGGTTCACACTAAAGGGTGTCAAGATGACCAGATTTGACAATCCAGTGCTGGAAAATATATTGGATTTTTGGATAGCCAAAGTAATGGCTATGAAATGTTGTGGACTTCGGTTATAACAATGAATGGAACAAACATAAGCAGAGCTGAAGTGGTGAAAATTGTAGTGTAGTCATGAAGGCTCAATAAATTGCCAAATAAATTTGGGCTGGATTCAGTTTGGAAGTCTTGGATCTTAAACTGCTGTCATACTGTCCTGGCTTCAGGGTAGGCTGGATTTGTTGGTGACCTGAAAACATAATGCAAGATTGGTGAGGGTAGTCTAGCTTACTGCTAGCAGATACTTAATGAATGTGAGGTGAGTGTCACCTTACGTGAATTTTTATGTGTTTCTTTAATTCCTCCTTTCGGACATGATGTTAGAAGACAGGCTGAGAATTTGGGGTCAGCAGTGAAGCTGTCACTGCTCTTAAGTTGCTTGAACTTCCACAAGCCTTCTTATTACATGTCTTCTAATTTCTTGGCTTTGCTTAATTTTTGCATCCCAAAATGTAACTCAACGTTAGTACAAATGTAAGAACATGGGAGGTAGATTTATTTTCTTTGAGTAGAGGTCTTGTGTTGGAGATCTGCTGATTCAAGAAGGAAGTATTCAGGAGAGTGGCACTCTCTCTGCCTGGAATAGTTTTAAACAAAGGAGGTACTTAGCAGTTGCTTTTTATGAAACAATACAGAAGTCACCAGGTTGTTTTAAATGTTACTTTCTACATTTTGGCAGTTAGTCTGCACTATTGCTAGTTCTTCAGTTAAGTCTTGTTTTCAGGTAACTGTGTTTGGATATGCAAATTTTAGGCAGATTTGTTTAGTGCCTGCAGTAGAAAGCCTAAAAGGTGATTTAATTACTCCAAAACAAAACACAAATGCCAAATTCCCTCATGATCTTATCTATAACATTTCCTTTACAAGTTTCCTTTTGCAGTGTATAAATCGGATATTCCTGTTAAATAGAAGATAATCAGTGATGTATTTTTCTGGATTCAGAGACTGTTATTGCACTGACACAACGTTTTTGTGTTGAGTAGTTTGTTTAAGGGTTTTGATATTTTTTTTCTCTTGTCATAGAATTTAAGAAAAAAGGCCAAGTATAATTATATTCATACTCTTTCTGAACAGGGTAGATTAAAGTATTTTTCTTGCTTTTCTTGTTTTAAGCTGTATTTTTTGTGGTGTCTGCAAAAACTTTGTGTATGTCTTTCATCTGCTCTCTGGTAAACTCCTTTTAGTGTTTAATTCTCTTGTAAGTTCCACATAAAATGTATAAACTGCAATTGGTGAGATCTTGTGTATTTTTGTGACCAACATTTAATTCAGAAATTCAAATAATAAAGTGACTTAAAGCTTCCTGGGCTTGCTGTGAAATTTATTTTAAACCACTGTAGATGTGTCTGTGTGGCACGTTCTATTCATGCAGAAGTTTTTAGAGCCTGCAAAACATATACTGTCATTTTTAGTTTACCTACTTGCCTGCTGTTTTTTGATGAGGAATACCAATCTCTGACAGCAAAAGCTCTAGTAATTTGTTAAACAATGATTGTTAAAAAAACCAACCCAACAAAATCAAACTTCTTTTCACCAAGCAGTTCTTCATTGTTAAAGCTTTATGAAAGTGGCAATACATGGAAAATGGGCTCGAAGGAGGAGGAAGAATTCTCTGCAACAGGTAATTGTCATCAATCATTAATTCTGGTGGTAGGGAGAAGAATGAGGAAAGACAGAGAAGCATTTTATGTGTTTGTGGAACAGGGAGAAAAGTCTTATGTGTGGGCTCTTAAATGTGAACTGCCAGCTGTTTCCATCTTTCTTTTTAATGCTCCCATTCTTTTGAATTATAGTAGGGAATGATGGAAAACAGCTTTTTTGTGTGACTTAAGCATTGAAGTTGGCTGACTTGATAATGCAGAGTTCTGGTCCCCAGCTGACATGGCTTGGACTGTTTCACTTGTCCACTGAAGTTTCTTTTGCTTTTGCTAACAGTGGTAATTAGTAGTGTAGAAGGTTTAGGAGCAGATGCAAGAAGCACAGCATGTACAGTGTGTTGCCAACACCCCAGGAGGTGCCTTTGCATCAAAAACACAACTGCAGGAACATCCAGTGCAGAGGTGGAACAGCCAGTACTCTGACAAGGCATATTTAAGGCAATTTACAAGGATGAAGATCCTACATGGCTTTTGTGTGCTGCTGCAGAAGGTAGTAAATCTTGGACAACTACTCCTGTACATGTACTAAACAGCTCAGGAGACCACTCCTGTCCCTTGTTGAATTAACTGCCTGGCTGTGGAAACAAATCAGAGTCTTTGAAAGAACCTACCTAATGTTTTAAACTGTTCCAGGAATTAATTTTCATTTGTAGTGACTCACAAACCCCCCCACCCCCTTTGGAGGGCTAAATTTGAGGTTAGTCCCAAGGTGAAATTGTGGTTTGCTGACATTTAAGCACATTTTCTGCTTTTATAAAAGCAGAAAACTAATTGAGGGCTGGCGCTGTAATTTAGCTCTCTGAACTATTCACAAAAAGGTGCACACCATGCAGAAAAGTAATGCATAATCAGCTCTAGAAACAGTGTTCTACTAATATATGCTGAAGAACTGCAGAACTGCTTTGCAGTGTGATATCTGTGTACAAGCGGTTTTGTATAAACAACTGCAGCTAAGAGTTGAAATTCTGTTACTAATTTTGCTAATTGCTAATTTCCTTTTTTATTTTCTATCCACAGATCTTCATGTCTTTCACTAAGAGGAAACTTGTCAAGATAATTGCCTTAACTATTGTACCTTGGAGCAGCATGTACAAAACTGATCTTAAGAAGAAACAGTGATTAGTATTTGAAACAGTTGCCAGGGAAAAAAAGATCAAGGAGGATTTTTTTTTTTTAGTAATTTACAGAAGATATAATGACTTAAGTCCATTAAGAGGTTATTCTTACCTAGTAAAAAGGCACAGCTGTTGAAAGGAGAAAAGAACTCTTAGTAGAAAAATGCAAAACCCACTTTTGTTCTTAAAGGAACACATTACGTGTCATGTCAACTCCTTTAGTGATGTGTTTTGACTTCTCTCTAGGAAACTGGTATTTCTGCAGTATTCAGAATTGGGTCAACCTTCTGTTAGCAGATTTTGGACTTCTCCCTTATCTGTAGTTATTTCTGCCAATAAGTCAAGACTTATTTCAAGACTATTATTCTAAAAGGATAAGGGTATTCAAAGTGTCTGTAGTATTTCAGCTGCTTTTTTTTACTGGTGCAGGAGTTCCAGCAGTCTGGTAGCAATACCCAGATGCAGCTGAGTGAGGATGTTTTACACTGGGTGTAGATGCTGAGTAAACCTCTTGTGGAGTGTTGACTCTGTAAAAGCTGCATTTCTTCAACAAACTGGTTTCTAAATGTGCTGATCTAGTATATATGAGCAGCTACTCTCACTTTTTGTGAGGCGTGCAAAATATATATCTGGCAGGAAACACTATTATTATAATGATTTTTAAAATTGACAATCTTATGCTGTGTCAGAACCTTGTTAGTCTACAGACGCATTTGTATAAATGAACTTTTTCTGTCAGATGAAATTGCATCTTTGGAGTTTTACACTGGCTTTGGTCTTTTTAGATTAGTATAATTTAAAACCATAAAATAAAGTGTGAATGCAATGTTATTTTAATGGATAAGGTGTATAATTATAGTGACCTTTTGCAGGAACTCAAATTTTCTGTTCGTGCACTCACAATCACAGAATATTTTTCAGCATTCTTTAAAATGCTTCCTCATCTGGTGTTGAAATTAGTTAATTCTTTGCATTAAAACCGTTCAGATGAAAATGTGTATCCAGTTTCTTTCCCTTTTCTTAGAGGGTTTATTTCATACTTAGTGATGTCTCCTAGCTATGCTTCCCTCCCTGCTTTTTTTCTGAACACATGAATGTGGAAATAGCTTTAAACCTTCCATTTTACTTACTGCCTGCCTGTCATTGAACAATCCTTGATTCTTAAGCAAGAACAGTATTCGGCCTCCTTAGTGCTTGTGTTTCAGTGTTTCTCTCCTGTCTCAGAGCGTGTACATGAAATACTGATTGTATTTGGGGCAACCCAGATAGTGAGCAGCCTTCTTGTACTCATGGATTGTGATTAAAAAAGCCTGCTCCTGAGACAAAATCATTCCTCTTAATCTCTGAAGATCAAGGCTTTGGTAGAGAGCACTTTCCTTGTGTTTGTTCAGGTCACAGCAGTGCAAACAGGAATTTTGGCACGAGTAGTTCAGATGTTTGTTTGCACCAAACCTCCCCTGACCCCTACCAATATCCTCCTTAAGTCTTACAAGAATTTGGGATTCTCCTGTGAAGATGAATATTCCACACATCAATAGCAGGTAACTACTTTTTGAAATACTTTACCTAAATACTGTGTGGAAAATGTTGAATAATCATGTCATTTACTGGATTTTTTTTCTACCTTTTTAGGTATCCAAGATCCAGTCCTGGATGGGTAAGTATTCTGAACACTTTTTTTTAGCAGTAACTGTTTCAAAGAAAAGCTAAGCTGAAGTTTATTCACGTTTTTCTCTGATCTCCAAATATTTTTTTAGGCTACTCCATTTAGATAACTTGCTTCTGACTTAGCATGTGCATCTAAATGCATAGTAAGACTCCTTATAAACATTACGCTCACTCAGTTCATGAACTGAAAACAGTTACTCCCATTTCTTAATTTTGTCCTGCTCGGTTTTCAGAAGCATTTTTATGTGTATTTAGGCAGATTGATTTTGGTAGCCTGTACCAGAAATTAATTTTCTCCCAAGACCTGAACAAGGACGTAAATGCCCAGAACAGTAGTAGTTAAGATTGTATATTTGTGTGCATGTGCACAAATGCACTGGTTTTAATTCAACTTTCTCCTTTAATTTGCAGCCTTCCAGTCTGGTGTTTTTCTTGCCTCTTCATGACCTCGTGTCTTGAGCAGCCTAGCTGGATCCCCTGGTTCCTGTTTCTTCTTGTTTCAAAATTCTGCTTTCTCCCCGTTTTAGATTGCCTACCCTTTTATATTCATATGCACACACTAGCCTTTTGCTGCCTGTTTTGGTCTTTGCTGTTTATCCTAAGACTTTGGTGGGGTTCCATGCAATATTTTCCCCGTGGATTCCCTGCCACAGTGCAATTAGTTTGTCGGAAGAACATCCCTGATGAGCTTTTGAGGTTTTAGTGGCCTGATGGTCCTCAGTTACATTTCTGTTCTGCTGCTTTGTCTTGCTCTGAGAAGACATGAAGGCTGTACCTTTTGCTGCCCTACTTAGAGAGCAAATGCATGAACATTTTTTAAAAGAAGCAAAAGAGCTCGTGGATTGTGGGGGATAAGCAAAGTGAAAGCGTTCCTGAGCTAAAAAAATGCAAACAGCTCCCCTCAACAACAACAGTACATCTCCTCTTGGACATGTTTAGATTCATGGGATGTTTGTTCTGCCCCTTTCTGCTCTAATTAGGAAATGCATTTGCATTTTAGCTTCTAGGCTAAATGTAGTTCTTTTTTTTCCCTCCCCTTCTGTCAAGTAATCTCTGTTTCTGTTCAATTTTGTATCATTTTGATGAGCCTTTCTTTGGAAGTGCTCAGCTGTGGAATCCCTTATTATGCTCCACACCATAAGAGAATTGCTGTTGAATATAATGTCTTAGACTCATCTGCAATGTTTTGTTTTCTTGTGTAACACACTCCCTTAAAAACATTGAGTTTGAAAGTGGTTATGAATCTCTTCAGTCATCTGACTGCTCCTTTGGTAATGGATTAAAAAAAAAACCATTAAGCGTGTGCGTATTCTGATCTCTGGCTCAAAGTGAGGCAGTTTTGGGGAAAATACCAAGTTTTAGTGGTTTTTGGCGTTCATCTTGCAGTAGTTCATGTCGATTTCCATGTGTGCAAATTTAAAATGTTGATATCCTCAAAGTTTAAAGTTTTTTTGTGTTATTACTGTGTTGTTGTGTAGCAAGGATTTAAAGTCTTTGTTTGACTTTCCATTCAGTTACAAAGCAGGAACATATTAGCATAGTACATTACAGAAATATTTAAATGTAAAGCTGTTATGTCTTGAGTTTCTGGTCATGTAAAACTCTCCTTGTGCATAATCCTCGCTGTGTGAATCTTTTTGGGGGTGAATGGGCAGGTGGTTGAGGGAAGAAAACTTGATACAGTTTTCTTCTGCAAACTGAGTAAGATTTGTCATCGGAATTCATGAGGATGTGTCTGATTCTGCGTGTGAAATAAAATGGTAAAGCAGGTTTTGTGAAGTTTTGAAATTAAATATTTTTAACTTGAAAAGTAGCATCTGCACAATATATAAGTAGTGAGTTTGTTTTTCTGAGTTCAGAGTGTGGGATTGAAGTTCTTGTCATGATTATTTGAACTGACATTTTTATGGGAATTCTCATTTAAGGAGACCTCATAATGGTTTTATATTTCTTTATATGTTTTGGTAACATAGATCTATCCAAATAAAACACTGTTTATGATTGTTGGGTCTGAAATAGATATATCTACATAACAATGTGACTTGTTTTGCTTGAGATTTTTGCAGTGCTGAATTTTAAATACGTCCTCAAAGCTAATTTGGGAGTAATTGCAACTTTGTTCTTTTTTTCTTGTTGTGTTTCAGGGAAATGAGGCAAGCTACCCTTTGGAAATGTGCTCGCACTGTAAGTTTTTTTTAAATTGCTACACTGTATTGTAACAGAAGTGAATTTTGTTTGGGGGTTGATATGTACAGTTTCCATGTATGTTAAGCAATTTATATACTAACCAAGAGAGTAAAATCAAAAGGTTAAAAATCACCTTTTTAAAAATAATATGGATTTTGCTGTTAGATTGTAAAATCAAAAATCAGTCCATCTTTAAAACAAAAGTCTCTTAAAGTTTTGAGTGTTTTCTTTGAGTCTTCCATTAGAATATTAAAAAAACCTTACAGTCTTGATATCTGTAGGGTGAAGTGTTCAGCCCATGGGGCTTTTCCTTCAGTCCTGGTGCCATTTCCTCAGGGATGTGGAGCAGCTCCTGGTGCAGTGTGTACTGTGTTAGGAGTGAAGTATCTTGCTTAAACTGCCTTTGTGCCCTCAGAGGAAGAAGTTGAGGCTAAATGAGCTCTTTTTTCCCCTGTGTGTTGCTTGCAGCCAAGCAGTTAGGTGAGAACCCACTTGGTGTTACTTGCTTTTGGCCGCGTGAGAATAAGATCTGTTGCTCCATCTCATGGGATTTGTCTACCCTGTGAAAATGACAAAATATTTTTTTGCTTAAAGCTGACCAAAGAAAGGGTTGTCCTGTGAAATGTCCTTGTGGTATTGTGCTAAGTGTACCTATTCTTAGTTGCTTTTTCTGTTGAATGATTTTCTTCAGCCCTAAAGTGTGTGTAGACGTGTGTACATGTCTTCTGAGCCACTTGATAAAATTCTTTATCTTGGATGAATCAGATCTTGTTTTTAAACAGGGTAACTGTTCAAGAGAGGGACTATTTTTTTAGATCTCTTTCACAGTGTCTGTCATGTGCTTGTGCTGGCCTCTGGCTCCCATAACTCAAACTGTCATAGAAAATAATTGGTCATGGAGAAATCTTTGTCTAAATGTGTTTTTTCAGAGAAATGAGGCTTTAGCTGGTAATTTGCAAGTCCTCTGTGCCTAATAAGTTTGCAAACACTTGAGAATATCATGCATAGCTGTGTAATGCTCTCAGTATATTTTGTTAAATGCAAATGTATGGTTGGAGTTTTGTATTTGATAAAGACTTCAGTAGTGTCCTCCTGAATCATAAATATATCTCAATCTTACATTACTGCTCCATTGGCCAGTGTTTTGTTAAGGACAAATGGGTTTCTGAAGAATTATTTTTTTAGGTAGTTGTGTCAGTGTCAGAGCTGTAAGCAGTGTGTTGCCATCCTTCACTTCTGATTCTGGGACAAACTATGTTCATTGGTAGCAAAAGGCAGCCTAAAGCTTTACTCTTGAACTTCTTTGCACATTTTTATTGCAGGGAAAGTGAGGATTTTCACATTGTATGCACTGGTTGAACTATGTGTTGAGGCTGTTGTTGTTGAGATGTTTTGCATGATTAAGGCTTTCTCTGCTCTGATGGCCTTTCTCACAGCTGTGTTCGTGAGCAACATAACTGTACACACCAGGAAAATGGAGTTATCACTGTCCCTTTGCTTGGATGGGCCCAGTGCAATGACAGTGCTGTGCTTAAAGGTTCTGTTTGCCTCAGTATTCTAAATGCCAGGGGTTTTGGGCACAGATGTGCACAGCTGCATGCCAGGAAGCAAGTCCACCAAGTAAATGTTCACACTGTTCTTCAAATGTTCATTGTTCCTGCTGCTTCCCAGAAATGGTCACAGGATGGTCACAGAAATGTTCTAAAGCTTTCAAGGCAAGGCCAGACAATGTCTTTGAAGATCATCTGATCTGGATTTTGAATTTTCACCTTTTGGAGGTTGCAAGTTAGTAATAATAATGAATTACTGCTGTTGGCGTGGAGGCATTGGGTCATAACCTCTCCTTCTGCTACAGTTGCTACTTTGGTGACTCCTAAGAACAATTTTGTGTTATAGTTGGCGGTTATGTGAAGCAAATTCAGGATACCACGGAGAGGATGCACACCATTAAACAGTCAAGTGTATTCTTTTAACTTTTTATTTTAGAACATTAGTTCTTCTCAGTGGGTGAATTAGTGTTGTTGGATTCCTTAAAGTGGTTTGGTTTTGTTCCTCACCTGTGCTGTGCCAGAAATTACTAAAAACCTATCACTGCTTTCCATGGTGGAATCTATGCATAAGAAAATTTTATCATAGCAAAAAGATGTAGAGAAACTATTTTGTAATAGAGTAAAGAGTTTATAGTGTAGTATTTTTAATGGAAACACCCTTTTGTAGAGTGTTTGGATTTTAAGATGAGAAGAGTAGTATCTCTTTTCTAACTTAGGGAATTGTAATTGACACATCTGAAGTCATGAAAAGGATTAGGCCAGCTGTGTGTAAGCATATACAAGACAAGTGGTTGAGTGTGTTCTCAAGGGCGTCATCTTTTTGAAATCTGATCTCCAAAACTGAAATGGCTGACCTGGTTGCTGCTCTGAAACGTTATATTCGTGAATCAGATGAGACTGTAGGTAGAGGTGCGAGTTTTGCTGAAGGTCTGTTTTATTTTGAGATCTCTGCAATACGTTCTTCTGGGGGGAAAATGAGTCTGGGGGCATTTAAAATTCTTTTCAGAGCATGTTTGAGTTACAAAATTTCTCCTAACACCTTAGCAATATTCTTGTCCACAGTGATTTCATGTTTGAAAGATTAGTGGAAATGGGGCTCTCCATGACCATGCTCTGATCTGGCTTTTGTTAGTTAAACCTTTGAGCCGGTATTCAAAGAGTAGCTTATAAGCCAACCTTTTAAATACAGGGGTAAACATATAGATTTCAGAAGTGCTCAGCACCTAATTGCTGAGAGATGCACAGCTTTCCTAAGCTCTGTGCCCTTTCCAGATGCCTGTGTGTATTATTGTGTAAGATGCTTCTTAATCCATAAGTAATTGTCCTGTTAAAACATCACTGAATGTAGCAGATTTCAGGAATCTGTAGTTTTGGGCGTTCTTTACTTTTTTTTCTCACATTAATAGAAAGTTAGCTATGTACCTTTATGTTAACTGGAAAAAACAGATTTTTTTTTTCTGAAATTACTATTTTCAACATAGAGCATGCTGAAATTGGCTTCTCATAAAGCTTTTTGAGTTGCCTCTTGAATTGTTTTTACAGTCTTACCTGAGCATCAGTTACATGCATAAGAATTTGAAACAAAATTGTTTTAAAATCCAATGGATGATCCTCTACCGCTGCATTGGGGGGAAGAAGTGAGGGACTCACGAGTGGGGACCAGCATATTAGAAACTGAGCAACTGGGAGATAAGGCTCCTGCACTCAAATGGGAGTGAGGCAAAGCATTTGCATGTTGTTTCTTGGAAGCATTTTAACCTGATTCATCATATTTTTAGATGTATGCAGATGAATTCAGGAGATGAAGCAGGTTGTTTGCCCTAAGAATTTCAGTGCTTGGGTGGAAGAGGAATCTTTTGAAAGTACTGATAGTTCTTTACCAAAAAAATTTTCAGTACCAGAACTACTTAACCCACCTGCCTTATGTTAATTACAAGGGGATCAAAGTTCAGAATGGATTATGAAATAAACATAAATAATTCTACGTGTTACAGAACAGTGCAGAATTTGATGTTGGTATAGAGGTGCCAACGAAGCATTTTAAAGGAAAGCACTTAGCAGTTATTATTGCCAGCCAGTTAATAAGTTTGTGAGCTCAGGCATCAGTGCCAAGGTGATGGGATACTGTCAGATCCTGCTGAAAAAGCACAGAGCCCCTGTCAGCTGGGGAGCACAGCACAAAAAAGGCTAATTTGGATCTGAGGTAGAGGAATGAATGCTCAGGCTTGCTCAGAGTGTGCTGATGAGTCACAGGCAAACTCTGCCTCAAACAGTGTAAACAAAGCTCAGTCCCCTGATTTTCCTCAGTGGTGGTATCACCCTTTTTACACAGCTGTGCACTTAGGCTTCCTGGGATTTCCTGGTGTTTTTATCTGTCCTGGTCTCCTGAACTGGTCTTCTTAAATTCTGTCTGCTACTGCCACCATCAGTCCTTTCAGCTCAGCTTTTCCTTGATCTGAACTATCTTGAGCCTTGCATTTCCAGCAGAACTTAAAGAGAGTTTGTGTGGGCAGAAAGTCATGGTTTTTGTTCAGACACTAAAAATTTAGTTCAATGCTCTGTTCTTCAGTGAGAGTGAATTTCAGAATTTTAAGAAAGTCTGTTGATAAGGACAAGGAAAATAAAGGCCCTGTAAAGAAGGGGAGCATCCATCTCATATGGGAACTGTTGTATATGTGCATTCTGAGAGATAATGTCAACAAAAAACAAGTAAGATATTACTGAAATCTGCTGTTATACATAAATATATGCTGTTTTCCTTTAAAAAATCCAAACGAGACTGAAGAAACAAACATTAAGCCCCAGAAGACCTGCACAGTTTTTAGGTAAATTCAGCATAGGCAGGGAGTCACTAAAAATGAAGACTCTGAACTGAAGAAAGCATAGACAGAAGGTATGCAAATGTAAGGCATATTATACTGTCATGTATTCATCTTTTATTTTATATTTGTATTCTTATTTCTTAAAGCTGTTCCATGAAGACAAAGATGCTACTGAAATACAAATTTTTTTCAAGTGCATAAGCTTTTTAAAATTCAGCTTGGGGAAAGGATTTAATAGTAGGTGAGGTGCCTACAATATATTTAAGGAAAAATAATGAAATTCTTATATGAAATTCTCATGCAGTCAGTTATGAACACAGTGATCTTATGTTTAACCAGATACAATCATTAGGAACAGAGGTTCTTGAACTATTAAAGAAGATTTTCTTAGTCCTGCATTTACTTTGCTTTTTCATTATTTCCTCCTCCAAGTACTGTCATTCGTGGTGTATCAATTGCCAGCAGGAAAACATTGGAAGAGTTTGCTGTTTGGTCAGCTTTTGGCAGAGATGCTAATTTTTTTTCAATACTCCTCTTAAGAAAAGAACCTCTCTCAGATCTCCAGTGCAAGGCAGACCCTTTGCTTGAATGTGCAAGGTTTGGAATGAAAAGTTTGTAATCTCATTTCTAGCCGGAAGTGCTGCCAGATATTTGTACCTGGACTGTGCATTGAAGTTGAGCTGGGATGAGCTATGAAATGGGATGTGTGTCTATATGGAGAAATAGTAATTAACATTTTTCAAGTATCCTTAATTCCATATTTGCAGCTGTTGCTTTGTTACAGTTCAGCAAAACATGAACATTCTTGAGAAATATTCTTACATGCCTCTGCAACCTCCTCTCCTTCCTGTGATCTGATTCTTATCTTTGTCATCCATGATCTTGACCTCCTTGCCTACAATCTTTAAAATAAAACAAACCAAAAAAGTCTTCTCTTACACTTGCCAGTTTTAGAATTTAAGGACCTTGTTACTTGCAAATGTGAAGTTGGTTAACCCAGCAGTGATTCTTGTGCCCAGCAGATGATAATGGCATTGCTTGTTAATACTGTGTCCAGTGGCTCAATTTCTGAACACCACAAGAAAATGTTCTTTTTGTAGTTCATACTGGTAGAGATTCCTGCTAGAGATCCATTAACTTGAGATAACTTTCTTACAACAGTTTGTTTTCTTAGCATGCCTCTCTGCAATGGCAGAGTTGGTCTTGTCTGTCTTTTGTGCCAATTTAAACTGTGTAGCAGTGTGTGAGTGATTGTGTGTGTGGTAATCACCTCCACTTCATAGCAGAACACTGACAGAACTCTGGGTGTCACTTTCAGTCTTTGCTCTTATATTTGTGAGGGAAAAATGGCATGGACTTGAGCTGCCAAAGCAGGAAATGGAACTGAAGTAATGAAATAAGACTATCTTTAATGTGACTTCTGGCTTGTGAGGGAAGGGTGTGACCTAATAATCAGAGATCTATCGTCCCGCTTCAGGCAGCTCCGTGCTTCCATCCTGATTTGTGAGAATCTCAGTGCTGTGTTTTGATACCTGGGAGTTTTTTATGTGTTACTTAGAAATGTTACAGAAACTTGCAGTTCCTTAACTCAGTAGTTTTTTGTGGCAAGGGAGAAGAGATCCAGCTGTGTTCATGCTTCCATCATTTTTCTCCGTTGTGATTTTGTGAAATTGCAGAACTAGGAAGTATTTCAGGTTGCTTAGGAGGCTTTAGAACTGACCAAAATGGAAAGATTAGTCTTTCTATTAATACTGGAAGTGAGATTCCACTTACCTACTAAGAAACTGGCAGTGCATTATATACCACATAGACAATGCTTTCAGTTTGCTGTCTGGTTGTTTTCAAGTGAAGTAATACAGGTCTAAATTATGTCTATTACACTTATTTTACAAGGGAAATGTGCTTACATAGGTAGTGTGATAACCCAACCTTAACATTTTAATGCTTTTTCAAATGCTTGTGCTGTGAGGATTTTTTGAGGGTATCAATTCTATGTGAGCTGCAAGTAGAGTGTGCACTAAAAATGAGGTTCCCACATTTGCAGGTTGCCAAGGTGCTGTCTTTGCATTAAAATGGGGTGACCCAGTAATTGTCCAGTGGCAGGACTGGGAGTGAGGATGAGTGGAAGAAGCAAAAGAGTTTCTCTGTACAGAAGCAAAAGTTGGCAAGTACCTTCAGTGTGTTGGTGAGAAGCAGGATTTTGTGCTGGTGGAACTCATAAAATTGCCTATGGAGCTCTGCTTTGCCATTCCTTTTTAATACTGTGTTCTTTTAGTCACATAATGATCTTCCACCTCCAAGTTACTTGTATAGTGCTTCATCTCCTTCTGTGTCATCTGGGAGGGGTTCCAGGTTTGGTTCTGGTTTGCTTCTGTACAAACTGGACTAAAAGGAATATTTCAGTGCAGTGGAGAGGTAAATGAGGTGAAATACCACACTGCTTACTAGAAACTGAGGAAAGTCACTTTCTGGCACAGCAAGGAGGAGATTATTCTGGGACTGTAGACTGTTTTTTGCCCTTTGCCTCTGCAGTTTCAAGCAGAAACTGACACTGACTGCAGGATGTCAGAAAATCATCTTGTGCATTTGGACTTCTGTCAGGCCTCTCTTTCATTCTGAAAGGACTATGTGTTTTTGTCCCATTGGTTTGTAGACAAGGATATCAAGGAATTGAAGTGGAAGTTGGTTACTGTTGGTAGAGGATCAGGTCTTTGGGTTGGTTACAGTTTCAAAACATTAAGCTCTGTAGGTTGGCTGACCTTATGTATTAAAAAGACTCAGAGCTGTTTGGTTTTATGCTGCACTTTTACAAAAGGTACTGATGTGATGTGAAATGGATCAGGTGAATGTACGTGCCTTGTAGAAGATAAGATACAATTTCTTATCTTAGGGAACACACTACTAAATGGAGCTGAGAAATACTGAGGGAACTGCTCATGTTCAGGACAAGGTTGGTAAGGGGGAGTTTGCAGCCTTAGGGTTCTGCAAGGTGTGTTTGCTGTGGTTTGCTCTGTGCTCTGGGCTCCTTTGAGGCTTCCTAAGAACTTCAGTTCCTCCTTTGTAGCCAAAAATGGCGAGCAACATGTAAACAGACTTGGATCTCATAAATAAAGCTGCTGACAGGATGTTTTCAGCTTGTTACATGTAATTTTTTCAAGCTTTTCAGCAGTAGCAAAGTACAAGATTGCTTTTAATTGTTTTTATGGATTCACAGGTTTAGTCTCTTGGCATAATCAAATGTGTAAAATAGGGTACTAGATAAATGCTTTAATTGAGATTGTCTATAAATTTGAAGAGATTAGATGAAGAGGTACTGCTGCTGAAGGTGAATCTACTTCAATTTCTATATGCAGGTTGTGGCTACAGATGTGTCTGAGATGGAGAGGAAAAATGATCTTGGGTCAGTCAGAGGGATGTTTTGAGTAGGTGAGAGATACTGGTTAGGGCTGTTAACCTGTTTAACTTGACACATACCCCAGGAGATCTCATGTTCAGTGTGCTGAAGAAGCACTGATTTTGCTAATAACTTGATTATAATTGTCTTTCTAACATACTCTGTTAGTCTGGTGTAAACATAATGCCAGTTCCTTCAGAGAACACTTGGTCTACTCCTTAATTTCTTCCTATCTGGTATTTGTAAGAGCTCTCTGACTAAGAACTAGCTCACTAAGCATCCTCAATCCTTCAAAATGTTGTGTCAGCATGTGGTATTCAGTGAGTCACAAGGCTAATAACTGTATTATGGCAGGTGCAGGGAGGAAAAAAGGTAAGTCTTATTTAAAATAAAATAGTGTTTGCCTTCAGAATTTCATGTTATCTTTATAGGTGTTTAATAATTATAGTAAAGTAGGAGAAAATCTTGTAGGAAAGCAATGAAATGTGCCTTGTGTTTAACTGCAGAGGGTTTACTGAAGCCTTTCTGAGATTAAATCTGGGGTTGTTTTTCATTTCAGTTGATGCTGATGAGATAAAACGACTAGGAAAGAGATTTAAGAAGCTTGATTTGGACAACTCTGGTTCTCTGAGCGTGGAAGAGTTCATGTCTTTACCTGAATTGCAACAGAACCCATTAGTGCAGCGAGTAATAGATATATTTGACACAGATGGCAATGGAGAAGTGGATTTCAAAGGTAAGGCACAGTGTTCTGTGACTTAGAGCTTTAGAATTCATGGTTTTCTTCATCTGAGAGAGGAGAGGTGAAGAGGATTTGTTAAAAAAAGGTGCTAAATCCTAGTGAAAGTAAATAAACCCAGTAAAACTAGTTTCTCTGTTAGGGCACTTCTGAGTGAAATGTTTAGAGCAGATTGTTTAATAATAGCTTCTAAGGTCATGCTGACTGAGGGCTACTCATTAAATATCTCTTAAAGTACACTAATTTAGACTCTTAATTTTGATGCTGAGGAGAGACTGAAGAAAGTGTGGTAGGCTAAGTGGTGTCTTTCTGCAAAAGTTATGTTTATCCAAATATCATAATGAAATCTGCACTTTGGAGTATTTAGAAGATAAAAAAGAGCTCACCCAGGTTTCTCTGTTGACATTTCTTTTATGGGATTCTTTTTAGGTAAATCTTATATTGACACTTGAAGGAAAAATAATCCAAACAACCCAGAAGAGTTGATTTAATACATTTCTCAAAATTTTAGATGTATTTTAAATATTCATGATTAAAAGGCCAACAGGCTATAATCTTCATCACTAATTCACCTTAAAACAGTCTCTGACCATTAGAAGTGATAATGTTTGTAACTTCTCGTCAAGGTAATACTTAGTATTTCTTGTTGCTTATGACTAGAGAAGGTTAATTAGTGTTGCATTCTTTTTTAATTGGAGACAGTACCTAAATCTTATTTATACTGACAGACTGACATATTAAATCAGGTATTAATATACAAGAGCTTCTAACCTTTGCAAAACCCCTTAAATGTCTATAGGGATGGCGGCAGTACAAGCAGAATGCTGGGGTTGAATGGAAGCAGTAATTGTTGCATGGAACTATTCAAAATTCCCTTGTCAAAAATAGATAGTCATGAGCAATGATGATCATGTTGTCTGCGACATTGAGCTGTGATTAATACAGTTACCAAGAGTTGTTCCTGATGGGAGGGAACAGGAAGTTGGCAAAATCAATTTTCTTTTATAGAAAAATAATATAGTAGTATTTCTTCAAAAGCAATTTTCAGTTTCAATGTAGTTCTTTACATCGAGGAACCAGTTTTGAGAGGAGTTGTACAATTTGAACCTCAGCTAGAGTAGTTTTAGTAAAGACCTTAAGAGTTTTCTGCCAGGTTCTTGTGAAGATCCAGCAACAAAATTACTTAAATCCTGGTGTGACCAAGTGTGTTTAGTGAGTGCTGCATTGGATTTGGGGTTCCTCCCACTGAAGAACATTAAATATCAAAGTATGCAGACATTTAAGTGTCACAAGGTAGACAGTATTTTAAAGATTTGAATTTTAAAGATTTGATTGCTTTTACAATTTCTAAAATTTTCTCAAAGTTGACTTCTTTGTTTATTAAAAAATATGCTTTTTTAATATGTTTTCTTTGCATTATTTAGAATTTATAGAAGGAGTCTCCCAGTTCAGTGTCAAAGGAGATAAAGAACAGAAGTTGAGGTGTAAGTATTTTGATTTTCCTTCACAAAAATTTTCTGATCCTCAAACGTACGCTTTTGTAAGTTGAGATTAAGATCCAAAGGCAAATGCAAATTATTGTAAAAAGTGGAAAATCATGAAAGTAGATTGTGAGCTTTTTGCACATTTTGTCCTTTATTTGTGTGAAGATTTCTCTGCAGGGAAAGTTGGAAGGGGTTGGTTGCTTTCCGAAGAATTTCAGTTGCTTTCTGTTTTTCAAAAAAGTAAATTCATTTAAGAATATTCTTAAATATTCCTTTAATTTAATATTTATTTAAATATTCTATTTTATTCTCTCTGTAAAAGTTCTGTGCACTTACAGGGCCAGAGAATAATACTCAATTTTTTGCTATTACAGTAGGAAAACATTAAATTCTTGTTTCAGAACTTCATCTCCAGGCTTTAGGAGTAGAAAAGAGACAGGTTCAGTTACGGATGTAGCTTCCAATAACTAAGACTGAAATGTTTAAAAATAAATTCAGTCTGGGTGCCAAAAGTTGTTTGCAGCAAAGTAACCAGATGGGGTTTTGAGTCATCTGTTTCCTGGAAGGTTGTAAATGTTTTGCTGCCTGGATGCTTTACTTGTGGTGGGGAGGGAAGATTTTCTTTTTTGGTGTTCATAGAATGCTTTCACTGCTGGTGCTGAAACAATTTCAGGTGTTTTCTAAAGTAAGTGTGTATTATTTTCCAACCACAGTTGCTACCAAATGGTTGGTTTATTTGTTTTTGATTATTTTTTTCTTTCATTCCACAGTTGCTTTTCGCATTTATGATATGGACAAAGATGGTTATATCTCGAATGGAGAGCTCTTCCAGGTGCTGAAGATGATGGTTGGGAACAATCTCAAAGACACTCAGTTACAGCAAATTGTAGATAAAACCATAATTAATGCAGATAAGGATGGTGATGGAAGAATATCCTTTGAAGAATTCTGTGCTGTAAGTAACTTCTAAAGAAAACTCGTGTCATTTACAGAGAGAGGGAAAAAACCTCTCAAATGCTGCTCTGGAAAAAGAGGCACCTTGTAAGAATTTAGAGGTTTAAAGGCACCTTCTAAGAATTTAGGGGTTCACTGAACAGAATGCTTAAATGTAGCATTTAGTGTTTGAAGGGGTTGATTTCAACCCATATATATGGTATAGATATGATTAAATAGATATGGTGTATCTATTTAATTAGTTGACAGTAAGTTTTAAGTTCTTTTAGCAAAAAAAGTAAATGACACATTGAATCCTGGTCCTTTGAAAACTGCAATAATGAGTGTATAGACATTGATTTTAAGCAGTGTATTAAGGAAGATACACTCGATAACATGGTTTGGGCATTGCTTTTTTTCCTCATCTTTGAGTTTACAACTTCAGTTCAAACATAACCTGCTCATACTCAAAAAAATATATGTGAGTTCTTAAAAAAAGAGGAAGAGGGAAGGTGGAGGAAATCTGCCATCCCACCAGCTACTAGAGTAAAAAGCTTCTATTGTTTGCATTTTGGGGATTTTTTTTTTAAAGTTTTTTTGTGACATCATGTAAAAAACATTTTATCTGCAAAGAAGTTAGAGCTGCAGCCTGTAAATGCCTGGATTAGTATATTATTGGTTTATTTCTTGCACTGGTCTCTCATCTTCAGCTATCCATCAGATGTGCTATTGCCTCTTCTTATGTCTTTGAGCTTCTTGTCTTGTGCTACTGATGGATTTTCATCTTCCTTACTTTTAATTTCTTCAGTTTTTGTTGACCTCCTGACAAGGCACTTTTCACTTCTACAACATTTTATTCTTTGTTGTGCATTTTACCCTCTCTGAATCTGGTGCTGAGTATCTACAAAAACGCTTTTTCGTTTGTTGTCTTTGGCCTATACCATTTGGCCTTGGAATTTTGTTCCTCTAAAATGTTGTAAAATATTCCTCTGCCATGGCACCTTTCTTTTCCCTTCTGCTCTGCATGGATCACACACCTGTGAACACTGGTGATGCTTTCCTGGGTGTGTGCAGTTCTGTCAGAAATCCTGCTGCTGTTCCTAAGGCCCTTTCCTTTTCCTGGGAAGGTTCACAGTTACATAGGGTGTTTTAGAAGTCACCATTTTATTTAAAATGTACAAGTATACTACAAGGTCATAATATGAGATGGAGAGGAATGCCAAAATGCTGTTATTTGCACTTGTTTTCAGGCCTTTGTGCATGTGAATTGTGCTAACATAGAACTACCTTTGTTTGTACATAATTAATTTCATCTCTCACAGTACTGGTAAAATGTAAATGAGTTTGGGGACGCCAGGGAAGTACTGCCTTTGTGATTGACCTCAGTGCATCTATTGAATATGTTCTTTTAAACCTTGCTAACTTTTAATTCTCATCTTTCTGAACCTTATTTTTCTCCCAGGTTGTAGGAGGCCTAGATATCCACAAAAAGATGGTCGTAGATGTGTGACTCTGTAGGGCACCACCCAACACTTTTGCTTTCTTCTCCATCTCTGAAGATCTGCTCCAGACGTCCAGCAATGCTCTCTGTGTATTTAAATGGAAGTATTTTTCTCTGTGAAGCCACATTTTCCAACATGAGCCTCATGAAGCCAACTAAGTGTTATTGAACTTTGATTCTCTCAATAACTCAGTGTAGCACTTTAAAGTCTGAAGGACAGCAAAGATGGAAAGAGCATATCAGTGTGGCGGAGAAAGGGAAGGGGTTGGCTTTTTAATTTATTTTTCTTCATCTTTTATAACAAGGGAATATCTATCTATATATATATATGTGTGTGTATTTATATATAGATATATATGTAGCTTTCTATATGTAGTAGCTAGGTGGGCTTTAATTTAATATACTTGATTCAGAAACAAAACTAGAGTACAAAGTGCCAAGCAGAATATTAACAGTTCAATATATGGATATACATCCTTACTTTTATTTCACACAGTTTTATATATATAGTAGAAGAATGTAAAATTTTAACTGGGTCTTAGGTCAACTCTTTTCCTTTTCCTGTGACTGTTCAGATGTTTCTATATATTGAATGGCTGACAAAGCATTGCTTCTTATTAAATCACCTTAATTACCTTTTTT
>VWZU01015896.1:689770-707644 GCA_013397095.1 Sterrhoptilus dennistouni | reverse complement strand
GTCGGCGACGGTGGGCGCGGAGCGGCCGCAGGTGGTGTCGCACGTCCAGCAGGCGCTGAGCTACACCGTGTTCGACTGCAAGTGGGTGCCCCGCAGCGCCCGGGTGCTGTGCCTGGGCAGCGCCGCCCGCGGCACCGGCGTCATCCAGCTGTACGAGCTGCACGGAGCCCGCCTGCAGCTGCTGCGGGAGGTGAGCGCGGCCTCGGGAGACCGGGGATTGAAACGGGAGCCGGTTTGTGTGTTCCGTGTGCTGGTCCAGCGATACCCGGTCCTTTCTTACTGAGGGGTCACCTCATCGCTCTCCACAGCTCCCCGGAGGGTTGTAGCCAGGTGGGAAGTCTGCCTCTTCTCCTAGAGAACTGAGACGTAGACTTGAGCTGCGCCAGGGGAGGTTTAGATTCGACATTAGGGAGATTTTCCTCATAGAAAGGGCGATGAGACGCCGGAGTGGGCTGCCCGGGGAGGCGGTGGGGTCGCCGTCCCTGGGGATGTTTGAGGAAAGGCTGGGTTTGGCACTCGGTGCCGTGGTTTGGTTGTTCAGGGTCGGTCCTAGGTTGGACTCGGCGATCTCGGAGGTCTTTTTCAGCCTGATCGAGGCTGTGATTTTGTTTACTGCTGTGTTTTCTAGGTTGTTTTCATGCGTTGCGTTACGAGATTTTGGGTTCTGCCCGTGTTTAGCTTTTTTGGGACGTTTTTACGTTCGTTTGTTTGGGTTTTTTTTGTTGGTTGGTTATTTTCTTTTTTGTTTAGTTTTTTTTTTTTTCCCTCAGATTGATCTTTTGGGTGTTGGCTGCTCCTGAGGCGGGCTGGTTCCTCAGGCGCATGAGGCCCTGCCAGGCCACAAGCAAAGTGCTTCTCTTCAAGACCAGTAAATTGGGGTGGTTTTTTTGCACAAGGACTAAACTTAAAGTCTAGCTTACCTTCAGTAGCATTTTGATAGCGTTTTGCACCACATATCCCGTGTATGTTTCACTGACACTTGCCCCTGTGCACTCTGTGGTCTGTTGGTGGTTTTGCCTTTTCCCCGCGCTGACAACAAACATTTCCTTCCTTTAAAAGATCGAAAAGCCCAAACCTATAAAATGTGGAACTTTCGGTGCTACGTCTCTGCAGCAAAGATACTTAGCCACAGGAGATTTCGATGGAAACCTTAACATCTGGTAAGCCCAGCTATTGGAAGCGTTTTCACTTGATGTTGTGTGTCTGAGCAGAAGTTTCTGTCACTTTTCCATGAGATGCTCTCCGTGCTGCCTGTGGTTGGGACCCAGTGCAGGCTTTGCTGGCTACTGCTTTTAGAACGTGCCTGTTTTTTGTAGAAACAACACAGAATTCCGCACTGTGCTGCTTCACTCCCACCTTCTGTGTGCAGCTGCAAAAAAACCTGTAAGAAGTTCTGTGAGGCTGTCCTCTGAAAAGAGGCTTTGGAATGGCTGCACGAGTACAGACAAGAGGTTGTGTTCAACCTAAATTTCGTGTCTAGATTAAATGAATATATTTTAATCTTGAAACTTCAAGTATTTCTTCTAGATCTCTGGATTATTTGTGTAATTAATATCTAGGTAAATTTAGTATCAAATAAAGTAGTAGTGTCAAAAGGGGATTGTTTATTATCATCATTATTATATTGCCCTGTGTCGAGGAACTACCAGTTCTCGTTGGAGTAGCAAGAATTACATGGAACAGTTACTAGCTGAAATGTAAAATAAAATTCAGAAGGATTCTCAAAGAATGAGAATCAGTGGGAAAGAACCATGAAACTCATGGATACAGTGTTCCCTTGAAGTTAAAGAGCAGCAGTCAGAGCTCGGTGGGGATCAATGATCAGTTATTTTATAGACCTACTGAAAGTAAAGCTAATTGGGAGTATTCTGATCTGTGTGACTCATTTTTGAGCCCAGCTTAAAAACTGGGTCTGAGTGGTTGCTGTGGCGAATGCCACAACTGCTTTTATAAACAGGGAGGTCCAGAACAGAGCAAAACCTTTTGGAGCAGTTTAAAGCAGTAGCCAAAGAAGGAGTCAAACAAAGACTCTTGGTTCTTATTGGTGAAATCCATATTTTTTCTCACTGTTAATCTGAGCTTCTATGATTTGTGCTCAAGTTTCCTTTCATTTTTATACAAGTCCTGAGTGTCAAGGAAAAATTGCCATGTGTTCTGTTCTTTTTCTTTCTTGCCTAGGAATTTAGAAGCTCCTGAATTACCAGTGTATTCTGTGAAAGGTCATAAGGAAATCATAAACAGTATAGATGGTGTAGGTGGCTTAGGAATTGGGGAAGGTGCACCAGAAATTGTGACTGGCAGTCGAGATGGTGAGTTAGTGAACTCTGCAAGTCTTTCCAGTTCCTCTGAGCCTGCAAAGCTCTTGATGGCAGGGCACAGTCTGCCATCTGAACTAGTTACAAGCTCTTGCAACTAGTTCTTTGTACACTGTCTTTTGAGTCTTGCTTGGATTTTCTCTAATTCTTCCAGAAGCCATAGATAAGCAAAAGGTGCTGTTGTCACAGAAGGAACACAAACCAGAATAAATGCAAAATATCAGCTAGAGAAAATACATCCTTAACAAAATGCTTCCACTCTGTTTCTGTTTGGTTTTGTGGTTCTTTCTTACATCCACAAAACACAGTGAGGCTTTCTAGAAATGAAAGAGTTGCTCCTGTCCTTTGAATGATGAGGGTGAAAAGCCAAGGGCTTTCCTGGGAAGATGAACACAATATGACAGTGCATTCCCAACACAAAATCTCTTGTCTTTCTTTCCCAGGAACTGTGAAGGTGTGGGACCCGAGGCAGAATGACACTCCTGTGGCTAATATGGAACCTGTGCAGGGGGAGAGCAAAAGAGACTGCTGGACTGTGGCATTTGGTAATTGGTCTGATTGTGACCATTCCTCCCTCTCATATGATTGTGCTTTGATGACAATCAATGCATTTCAGAATGTTAGGGAATTGTTTATTTTGTATGGATGCATAAGTAGCAGGTTTTGCTTTTCTACACTGTTAAATTTATGTGTGAAGGGGTTTTTTTTCTTCAAAATAAACCAGTTTTGTGGGTTTGTGATAGTTGAGTTTTGGACTCATTCTCTAATCACTTTTGGTCACCATTTTTAGTTAGACTTGATCATTTTGAAGGTCTTTCCCAACCTAAATGATTTGATGATTCTGTGGTTTCACAGATAAGCCGTGCAAGCTTTATTTATGTGCCTAGGAATGTAAAAACAGGGTATCCAGCTGTATGGTCCTGAAGGAATGTCAATGTCGCATGTACAGGGAACCCATCACCCTTGTAGTGTAGTTCCAGCTACCAAGCATTAAGGATTTAATTTAAGGGAAGACCCTTGAAGCTGAAGACCTAATCAGAGAAAACAGCAGGGCTTGATGTGAGCTCTGTATTTTTCTTTGGAGAGAGCAAAGCTGCTCATGTCCTACACAAGATTTTTTCCTAGACCCTTCAGGTTTGAAAACCATCCAGTTCTTAATATCCCAACAGTAACTTTTTGTTGTTGTTGTTGTGTAAATGTAAGTTAGAACTGCAGCTCTGGGGCTTCTAAAATTTACAGGCTAAAGGGATTCTGTGTTTTGTGGTTAATTCCCTCTCTGTGCCCAGGCAATGCCTACAATCAAGAGGAACGTGTTGTATGTGCTGGATACGACAATGGGGACATTAAACTGTTTGACTTGAAAACCATGTCACTGCGATGGGAGACCAACATTAAGAATGGGGTAAGGAAATCATAAAAGTATTTTTCATTCCAGCTTCTGTGTAGGATGAAGAAATTAAAAGGATTCTGTCTGTGTGGTGTTTCTGCTGAGATTGTACCAAGGAGTGATTTTCTTTAGATTCAGCAAGTTGTACCCCTCACACTCTTGATCAGGATAGGATGGGGTATTTTCCAGTGAATTCAAGTTTTCAGATGAACTTGTTTATTTCCTATTTGGTGATGGTGTTATTGTGGGAATAGTCAATGATTAATACATATTTACAAATCACAAAACACCCATATTTTTTTTTAGCAGTGGCTAAATGACAAGACTGGATTTTATCTTGTTCTGTATCCAGGTTTGCAGCGTGGAGTTTGACAGAAAAGATATAAATATGAATAAGCTGGTGGCCACATCACTTGAGGGAAAATTCCATGTTTTTGATATGAGGACTCAGCATCCAACCAAAGGTTTTGCTTCTGTTTCAGAGAAGGTATGGGGAGACTGAGAATTTCCTAATAAGAGACAAACTTTCTAAATTCATGCTGTCAATGTACTACAGGTGTAGTACAGATAGACAAGAAATATCCAAGTTACTTCATAAAACTTACTTGTTTTGGTTTTTTGTTTAGTGAACAAAATCTGGTGATAATTCAAGATAAGGCACTTTTGTGGTGAAATTCTTTAGAACTTCCTTTTTTTTTTAGAAAAGGCTGTTTCAACTTAGTATCTTTTAGGTTTTCCCATTCTATCATTCAAAGCAGATAAGGTGTTGGAGGTACTTTATTCTGAATAAAAGAATTTTTTACAGAATAAACCAATACATTTTATTTATTTATTTATAAATAATTTCATAATTATAGAATTTGTTGTCCATTTAGTGCATTTAAGCTTTTCCTTGTGGACATTTGCAGACAGATATGCATTAAGTTAGAGGATGTGTTGGGGTTTTTCCCTAAGTGAAAGGGATTTCTGTTGCTGTATGATCTTAGTGCCCTGGCTGAGGTTTGAGTTGTTGACTGTGTGTTGTGTTTGCACAGTGTTTGTAATATATTCCCTTCCAGTAATGATTTTAAGAGATATCAGTGAAAATACAGATTTTTTAAGAAATACCAGTGAGATACAGTGAAATTAACCACCCACTGCGGGAAGGCTGGGCTCTCTACATACAAGTGATTTCTGTTTTAAGATTTCTGTGTCCTTTCCCATGAAATTCATCCCCAAATGACTTCTGTCCAATGCTTGTTTCTTTTTCTTAGGCACAAAAATCTACCATTTGGCAGGTTCGGCACCTGCCACAGAACAGAGACGTGTTTATGACGAGTGGAGGGTCTGGGAGCCTTCACCTCTGGAAATAGTAAGTGATCATTTCTCCAGCCAGGAGTAAGAAACCAACCATCTAATGTTTTAACAAAGAATCTTTCTGAAAGTGATGAGTAGGGTTCTGCTTCCAACTTCAGAATTAAATAAAATTAAATGGTTAAAATTATTTCTTACAAATACTGTAAAAAGGGTGATTTCAATGTCAGTACATGATCTGGAATCTTGAATTAATCCCTAAGAGAATGTGACAGCACAGGTGAATCCTGCCCTCTTTGTCTTAATGAAGATCTAATTATATCCTTGATTAACAAGGTGATAAATGGGAAAAAATGAGTTTCTTAAAATTCTCATACAGTAGCAGTTATAGCTGAGAAGAATATTGAAAGCCTTGACTTAATGATTCTTATGTTCACATTTTCTTACATTACATGGAAAAATAATTTAACTGTCCTAAATGCCATGAAGTTGGTGCATTAAGATTCAGAAGCATAGCTGTGATGAATTTTTTTCTGCCTGTGGTAAAAGCTGACCAGTTAAAAAATGAAGGGCTGTAGGGGAGGGGCTGTCAGGATTCAAAATTGCCTACTTTTTTCTTCCATGAAATGTCTACTAAAATACACAGTGTAGCTATATCTGGATATGATTACTCATTATTTTTAAGACATTTATTTGCCTTATCTGTAGAGCAGGAAATAAAGAGGATGATGATGATGATGATGTGTTTGCATCAATCAGTTTCTCTAAGTGCTTGTTCTTTGCTTTACTTTTCTCCTTGGCAGTGAGTACCCAGCCCAGCGCTCCAAGAAGGATTCGGAAGGATCCGAGATGGGGGTGGCAGGCTCTGTCAGCCTCCTGCAGAACGTGACTCTGTCAACACAGCCCATCTCCAGCCTGGACTGGAGCCCTGACAAAAGGGGACTCTGTGTCTGCGGGGCCTTTGACCAAACTGTGAGGGTGCTGATAGTCACAAAGCTGAACAAAATTTGACAAGGAAATGAGAATTTCTGATGAGGAAGCAGTATAGTTTGCAGCCTGTAAATATGGGAGGGGGAGCCCTTCTAATTCTAATTTAATTTCTTCCTTAATAAAACTGGATTAAAGACATAGAAGCCAGATTTTTCTATTGAAGGTTCAGATGTGTGCAGTTAGGGTTGTTTGGCTGATTGGGCTGTGATGACTTGAAGTTCCCTAGGCACAAAAGTTAACCTAGAAATGTGAATTTACACTTTAAATAAAATGTGCCATTGTGTTAACACAGCTCTGTAATTTCAGAGTTCAGTTGGGTTTGTGTTCAGCTTATTCCTAGTGCAAATCTCTTCACACTTGTTAAATGTTTATTAAATATAGTATTGCCCATGTGCATTCATGCAATGGGAGCTACTACAGAGACTTGTTGGGTTATTGGATTTATTAATTAGAATGTTAAAGTGATTTGGGATTCTTTAATACAATAGAGAAATGATAACAAGGCTAAAATATTCAGGTTTAATGGAGTAAGGTTTTTATTGAAGATCATACTGAAATTAAACTATCCAGCAAAATGCACTGTTTTATTATTTTAGTTGGATTTCCTATTAAGTTTATATGTTCTGTTGGTTTTATATCTGTTTTCAACTTGATACTCTACAAATAAAATTATATACAGTGTTTTCTTAATATGAACAAAGTATACTATTCAAATATCCAGAGATTTAGGGAAGTAATGGATAGAAAAACCTCACAGGCTATTAAACCCTAGACTTTGTGGAATGGAGAAATCCTTCATGCCTGTGTAGCAGAGGGTGGGCAGGAGGAACATTACAGGACACCATAAACACAGTCCTTGGTTTTAGTAGGTCACTGATACTCTCCTCTAGCCTGTCTACAGACTTAGGTTCTTGCATCTCAGATTTAGCAGGGACAAAAACACAGGCAATATTTTAGGCTAAATATTTTGTGGAAGACAAAAGATGTATGAGATTCAGCAGTCTTCCCTAAGACTTGATAGTTTGCTTTCAAGTGAATATTGAGTATATGATTTTTTTGACCCAAGTAATCCCATCTCCTTTTGTGCCTGCTGTAATGTTGAGAGCATATTCTGAAATTATTTTAAATCTTGTCCTTCTTAGGGTGCATTCCAGCAGGAGGGAATAGGGGGAACCATTACTCTGCACTCTTGGCTGCAGCTTGCTTTGGGGGTGTGCAATTCAAAGAATTCAAGTTCTTTAGTCTAAAATGCACTGTTCAAAGCTGGCTTCCATTAGCTTTGTGCTGTAAATAAAATATACTCACTGAAAAGTGTGAAAGACAGTGGAAATAGGTGGAAATATGGCTTCTCTCTTTAACAGTAACTGAGTCGAGCACAGAGTAAGGGAAGAAAAAGCTCTCAGTGTAGGCATCTGCAAGGGAAAACAAAAATCTCCTGAGCACAGGACTGGGCTCTTGGTGCTATTTTTATGTACTTGTCCTGCAGCAAAAATGCCCCTTCTTTATTCAAACAACTCCAGGGAGATCTCCTAGTGAGATACAACTTAGAGCAAAAACTGTGAAACAACAAGCTCCATGGGCCTCAAAAATATGAAATGTGTGTTACCTCTGTGCACTTCATTTTCAGGTTCATTTTATTTCTTGTTTTGAAAATGAAGGATTTTGTTCTCCTTGTGAGTAGCTGGTTTCATGGAAACATGACAGGAGCTTGCAAAAAACTGAGAAGTAGAGGAAAAATAGATGGAAGGTGGTGTGTCTTTGTTCCTTAAAGGTAAGTGGCTCTACCTGTACCTACAAAATGAGAGAGAGTTATGGGGTGGAGAGAAGAGCTGTTGCTTGTGCCTGCACTGTGCATTATCTCCCCAGCAGATTGGATTTCTGCTGCTTCGAGGCTAAAGCAGAAACTTAAGCAGACCCAAAGCTGCCTGTGGCAGCCCAGCCTGCTCTATTTATAGTCCTTCCCCCTCTTGCTGAGGACTGGCACCTTGCCTCTGCAGCCTGCAGAGCTGGAGTGTGTTCTAAATAGAACCATAATGCATCTGACACCAAATGCTGTGTGGCGCAGCACAGGAGGGCTCTGGAAAACCCCTGCCTCGCCCAGGGAAATGGAATGTGCTCCCGAATTTGGAGTGGCTGCATTTCACAAGGGTAGGGTGTCTGCCTGGCAGCTACTGCTTGTTTCCTGTGCAGACCATCCCTGTGTGCTCATGGGAAAAAAAAAAAAAATCTGTTTACAGGCGTGACTACAGCTTGTACACAGGGACACGTTACACATTTTTGGGTTTGTGCTTTGTATGATGCAGCCCAAATCCCCAACTATCAGGTTTGGGTTTTCTGTTTCACACCAGTATAGTTATTTGGAATGTCACCATTTGTACAGGTCCTTGGAGATCACAGCCCTCCAAGGTTTTCTGTGCATGGAGTTAGTGTTTGCATACAACATACAGTNGGGATGACATATTCTTTAAAACTGGCTTCGAAATAAGTATTTTTTTGTCAAAAAAAAAAAAAAAAAAAAAGAAAGTAATTTACAGTTTAGGTGTGACTTGGACTGAATTTTAAGCAATGTAAGGCAAGTTGTAACTCTGTATGGGAAGCTACAATGCTGTGCTCTCACCTCTTCACAACCACTGATCTTCTCAGGGACATCATGGAATTGGTACAAAGAAGGAAGATGGGGAATTGCAGAGAAAAAGACATCTGCTCTTCAGTGGTTTCTTCAGACAGCAGACACAGCTTGTCAATACAGTTCAGCTCATCTTCCCCAAATTGTTCCTTTCAAATAGATTAGACAGCAAAGAGGGATTGTTTGGTTAAGCTGACTGGTTTGTAAGTAAGAGGCTTGTGGCCTGCACATTCAACTCTGTAATGGAGTTGTCTACAGTGGGTATTGACAAAGTACTATGAAAATACATTAATTCGCTGCTTTTTTTACCCCATTATTAATCCTTCATTTTCTTGCTTGTGATGCTGTTACTGTCGAGTTTTCAGTGGCATGCACTCTAAACAGAACTGCCCACTCCTCAGAAATGTTCAGACCACAGTCTGTACGTCTAGCCTGTATTTAAAGCCTTTATATGTGCAAAATATTTCGCAGCAGCAAACCCAAGTCCCAGCACTTTGGGCAAGGGCAGCTGTTGACTGAGGCAGGAGCCAAGAGCTGTGTCACTTGGACTGCAATGCAATTCCATGGCTGTGGAACTGCCTCTGGCAGTGCAGGTTCAGCCCAGAGGAATGACTAGATGAGATTTCTGTGCATCTAAGCCAGAGTTATTCAGTGACTTGGTGATGGAGACCAGTTCTAGCCTTGGCTGTGAAATGTTTCCATTACTTGCTGGCCTTTTTGGGAGGACCTGCTTCCCACAGCACAGCCTGCCTTTGGAGTCGCACAACATTGTCCCACAGAGGACACTGCAAGTGGATCAGTGTTTCCTGATGGCTGCAAGAGCATCCAGGGTCTAAGGGCAGGGAGTAGCTGCCTCACATGCTGGTCTGTTGCTAGAGGACATGGAAGAACCACACTCACCTGTCAAGTTGAGAAGTGAGAAGAGAAAGAGGAAGTTTATTATGGTTTGGGGTTTAAATAGGGTTGGGAATTTGTTCAGGGATTGAGGGACAAGAGTAACACCTCTCTGACCCCAGTGGTCAACTTAGAAGTCTATCAATTTGTCCTTCCCCCTGGAAGGAATGCATGTTTACAAAATATCAGTTTTTGGTTTTGTTGCAAGCATGAAAAAGCTCCAGTAAAAATGTGAAACCATCAGAAGGCTGAAAAATCAGAGCAATACTATCTCCTCAGCCACCAACAAGGCAATTGTCATGGCAGTTTTGCAGGATCCTGCATGGAAGGTGATCACAGCAGGGCATCTCTTCCCAATAGTATCCTTCAGTGTTCCATTCTTAAATGGTTGGTCTGGGCCAACTGGCCCAACATTTGGCTGGTGTGATTCAGGACTGCAGCATGACCAGGAGCTGCTTCCAAAAGGCAATATGTGTGTGGCAGCCCTGCTTTGGAGACCAGCTCCATTTAACAGTATGGTCACACATTTTATCAGTCACCCTCTGAGCCAAAGAATGAGCCCATTGCTGTCTAGCTTAGTGCAACTACAGCCTCTGGGACAGATTTATCTTCCTTACTTTCCTCTCTTTCCAAGAGATCTTACCCTCTCCTGGCTGTACTCCCCTGCCTCTGCAATCTTAGTTAAACCTGTCACCATCTCCATGTCTGGGGATGTGCAGAGGGAGCTGAGGTGCAGAACCATGTAAAGGCACCTGTAATTTCCCTCTTCTGTTATGCCTGGCACTAAACCCAGGCAGAATGTAAAGATTGGGGTTCCCTTTCCAGAACAAAGGCTCTTTCCACTCTTGTCCATGTGTACGAGGCCACCCAAGGCTGACAGTCTCTGTTTCACTCCCTGACTTCCTTCTGGGGCAGCCATGTATGTTAAGGAGTGTTGTGATTATCTAGAGCTTAATGATGGTGACAGAAGGGTCGAGCCTTTATGGGTAAAAATTAGGGGGACAGGCCAACAAATCTGATCCTGATAGGATCCTGATCCATCTTGATGGGATTCTGTTAGAGATCATCCATCCAGGGTGAAGAGGCAGATGAAAGACTCGATAAGCAGCTGGAAATTTCACAATTGCTAGTCCTTGTTCTTGTGGGGGACTTCAGATGTCCCAGATGTCTGCTAGAAATCCAGCAGAGAGAAAACAGTTGAGGAGGTGCCTGAAGTGTGCAGCTGAACAGAGAGTGTTGGCTGGAACTCAGGGAAAGAAAAAAGAGTTTATGACCTTTGAAGAAGGAGCAGGCAACTCAGGAGGACAAGAATATAATGAAGTTTTATAGAGGAAGAAAACTTGAAGGGCCAAAGCCCAGATAGAACTTTACCTGTCTACTGCCATACAATAAAATCCTTCTCAAATACATTAGCAACAAATGGAGGGCTAAGGAGAATCTCTATCCTTTATTGGAATGCAGAGGAAACACTGACAAATGATGAAGGTAAAGGCCGAGGTACTTATTGCCTTGTTTGCCTCAGCCCTGAGTAGAAGACCACAAGTCTTACAAGGAGCACCTGAAGGAGCTGGGGTTGATTAGCCTGGAGAAAAGAAGGCCCAAGAGAGACCTTATTGCTCTGAAAGGAGGTTGTAGCCAGGTGAGAGTTGGCCTCTTCCAGGTAACAAGCAACAGGATGAGGAAAAGGGCCTCAGCTTGCACCAGGGAAGGTTCAGACTGGATATTTGGAAAAATTTCTTCACTGTGGTGAAGACGCGGTAATCAAGGTTTGGAAAAGGCTTCCCGGGAAAGTGGTGAAGTCACCATCCCTAGGATTTAAAGGGATCGTGTAGATGTGGCACTTAGAGACATGGTTTAGTGCTGGGTTAACTTGGTGATCTTTCCTAAGGATTCCTTTCAAAACAATGGTATGATTATGTGGTTCTTAACCATGGCAGTGAAGCTGAATATTTTTCATCATTATGAAAAGTGATATTAGCATTAGCAGCATAAATAAACACAGGCAAGCTCTCCTAGGTTGCTTGTGATTTTAAGGTTATGAAACATGGAAAACATTCTCTGAAGCCAGAGGACATGTGGGTTGCAGAAGAGCAGTGAAGCCCACAGAACTGCACAGCAACTGAGACATGATGGGACCTTTTAATCAGTGACAGTGGAGCAGAAATAGTAGCTCAGTCTGTCTACCAGATTGCATTGTATCAGTTGCTCACTATTTGAATGACTCTTACAGCTTTGCAACTGAAATTACTCTTTCCTTCAAGTAAATTCCTAGCTAACTCCCTAAGTCCCAGCTGCTTTTGGAGTGTCTTCTTACAGTAAAACCCACCACTGGCAAAATTCAGGTAGATGCAGCTCATGAAACCAGTTCAGTTGCCTCCCATGCTAAACCTTTTGTTTTTAGGTCATCAGCCTTCCTACAGAAATGACAGAGACCCTCCTTGTTTCCTTCTGGCACAGCTCGACCAGGCAGGGCTCTGTAGCCTGTTCAGCAGATGTGAGGGACAGACACTGCTGCCTTGCACAAGTGTGTGATTGTCGGAACCCTGGGCACTGAGAATTTCAAATTTTCTGTGCTGACAGGCACTGACCCCAAGCAAACACTGCATTGGACCTGAGCCCATGAAAAAGGCTTCCAAAATTGAATGACAGCACTGGGACTATGGGTGTGGAGTTTGAATAGAAGTGTGTGATATCACAGGGTGGAAAATTTGGAGTTTAAGGTTTTAGAATATAGTAATATATATAAAGCAAGATGGAGGTTTTAGGGCCTAGGCTGAGTCCTTCTTTTTCACCTTCTTCTTCATGGGTTTGGGTGGTATTTTGTAATTGGATAGAAAAATCCACATTGCGGACCATGGGTGGTTGGTGATTGGGTTAGAAGTAAAAATAATTCAGGTGTCATTTCATAATTGGACAGTTTATCTTTAAAAGGCCTTGTAGAGAGATTGAGATGGAGCCATTTTTTACTTTGTTAACTAGAAGTGCTGTAGAACTCATGGTTTGTGAGACTACTATAGATAAGAATTAATAAACATCAGAGTCTAAACCAGAAATACCGTCTTGAGCATTTCATCCTGACTCTGGCAGAAAAAGAAGATAAAACACAACATGTGATGGCACAGGTCTCTGGCATCTTTATATCCAGCAGTGTTTTCCCTTCCTTACATTTGCATTCCCTTCCTCCCACACTCTCCTGCTGCAGGGTGCATAAGAAATGTAACAGCAGGCACGCTGGGTTAGGCCGAAGACTTCTATCCTGCTTCTTCATGTGCATGTGCAGATAAATAAATATTAAAAAACAAACAAACAACAAAACCCTTTAAAATGAAAACTACAATTTGGGTTCTAAGTTTAATTTGCTCCTAAAGTTGTCTTAGGCTTTCTGCTAAAACAGAGTATAAAATCTATGATTCTATTGAATTTAGGCACAGAAGCTAACAAGTGAGACAGGTGGAATGCCAATGCATTTAAAAATAAACCTCAATTTCTAATGCAATTTACTTCCACAATCTTAGTAAAAGAGGGACAGCTGTAAAAAAAAAAATTACAGCTTTACATACTAATTGGAAGAAACGCAATCTTAGAACAGTATCAGAACAAATACTTTACACATGATAGATTGCTTTCAATTTATTTCTACAGTTTCCATAAATAAATGCATTTAACCTAATAGATATATATATACATTCAGTAAATAAGACCTTGTATGTAAAGTAACCCAGTACTTCACCACATCCTGTCATTTAATCTAGCTGGCATGAACACAAGCTCTTTTGATCTGCACCATCACTATCTCAGTGTGGATCTCATACTCCCTATCTGTTATGTTAAAAAAGTTTTAATTAAAGGGTTTGAGCTAGTCTTATTGAATTATATTATTTTTCCTCCCTAAACCAAAGATACATCAATCTCAGTTTCCCTCTTTCCATGTACTTTTGCATCTGTATTTTGATTAGAAATCTTATGTTTTCAAAAGAGAAAAAGAGTCTGTGCTTAGTAAATTTAAAGCCATCCTAATTTAATCTGAGTGCAGGAAAAAAAGGCATTTCCAGAGCATTTTAACTGAAAGGTGAGTCTAAGTTCACTTGGGCTTAAGCTACCACATATGCTGCCCCTAAGTTCAGCGAAGTGTAACAGAACATGGAAAATTTTGGAGGTTACGTTTCTTTTCCACTGTGCTAATGCCATTACTATAGGACTTTTAGTTGCTGAAAATGTGGGTTAGCCTCAAGACTCTCTTCCCTATCTAGCAAGTAAGAAAACCAAAGCTGGCAGCCAGATAGATATCTTGGTCTCTCTTCCTGGTCTCACCATCTGCATTGTAATAAATCACTGTAAAATCTCTCTCCCTGCATACATCTGGGCTCAGCAGAATTCAGGCAGAGACATAAATTCCCATAAACAGGGCATCAAGCCAGGCAGCTGCCTGTCACTGTCCTTTTAGGAATGTTTGTCTCCTGATTTACCAGAGGAAACACTGGGCACTTGCTCTTCTTCCACCACGGAACAAGTGCACAAAGGGCAACACTGGCAAGCAGATGGAATTTTGTGCTTCAGTTTATTCCTGCTACACCCTCTTCTGGTAACTTGCTGGTCTGCCCACATATGGGATTGCAGGTTCATTAGATTACACTGCAAAGAAATTAGACTGCAAAATCATTAGATTACAGTGCCAAGAAGGGGGGCTCACAAAAACAAAAAGCCTGTTCCAAAAGGCCCAAGGTGCCCTTCAGACACATGTGTAGTACATACATGAACATGTCCCAAACTGGTCTGCTGGCCAGATTTTTGGTCTGATTTTAGAGTCTGTGATTTTATCCTGGCAATGCTTTGTTAACCCTTTTGTTACAAGTAGCATCTAGTAATCTTGGTTATAGGCACAGCAGAAGAATCCAGGCTATATTTTTTCATTTACATTGTCTTCTGTGTGATGTCTCCCAAAGCTTTTTTAGGTGGTGTTGTTTCAGGGAGATGGAGTTGCCATGGCTGTTCTGTCCATCAGGCTGTGGTGCTCTGCATGACCCAGGCTGTGTCATGATTCCAGTGAGGCCAAGACCTACAGGACTGTGCTCCACAAAGAACACTGACTTTGCAGGAATCATTATGTTGTATGTACAGTGGATGAGGTGCATCATAATAATGCAGTAATTATGTTAAAGATGCCTGTCACTTTTTGACTGCTTTGGCAAAAATATTCAGGATTGTTTTCTCTTGTTTTGGGAATGACAGAGAAGAATTAATATTCATTCATAGGCCTCTCAAATGAACAGTTTCCATTAAGTACCAGATGCCAGTACAGCTTTTTGTGGATAGACTTGTCTATAGGTATCCATACATAAAATAATAATATATTTTCAGAGTGGCACCAGCATAAACCATTTGAATTCTATGAACTGTATCTCAATCAGATTTTGGCTGGGTTAAATGTGAATTCTCAACTCCTCACTCACTGCCCTTGAAAACCAAACAGGCAGTGCAACCATTTTAAGCAGAAAATGAATGCTTTTAAACCTAACAATCTCCTGAGTGAATAGGCTTGAGTAATTCCAGGATGTGGTACTCAGTGTAGGAACTGCAGTTACCTGAACAAAAGTATAAATCTGTAGTAGTCCAGAGCCAGTAGGAGCAAATCTATAACAAATGTAAACCAGTAGAAGGAGACAGAGCCACGCTGTAAGACCAAGGAATACAGAGCACAATCTGTGCTGCATTAATGCTCTACATGGTTACAATCCTCTACAAACAGACTTGGCTGGATCTGAACATTGATCAGCATGTGTTGCATTCTCCTTTGATCTTGTAATCGAAACAAAATATTGGGTTTAGGAAATAAGACTCTGGCAACAATTTCTATCTAACATTTGGTAAATCAATTAGTCTATCAATCAAATCCCCTCTCTGGGTTTCCTGGTCTGTGACATGTGAATACTGAGGTAAGAACGCACTACACATACATTAAGTGTATGACCTCCTTGCAGACATTTGGCATACTAGAACTGTAAAGTATCATTCTATTTAGGAGTGCAGGTCTCGCTAATTCTCTGCTACCCTTCAGACTGTTCCATTTCTGAACATTCTGAAAAGAAAAGTCTCTTAAATTCTCTTTTATTTACAGTGCATGATTCTGCAGTTGTACTAGTAAAAATGAATGTGAGAAAATAATTAAGACTGTTTTTTGAAAATAAGAAATGGCTAAGAAAATGCAGTAAAAAAAAAAAGTATTATTACACTAAAACATTAGCACACAGTAGGGATACCATTCTCTACCCCAGTGATTTTACCACTTGTATGTGTCCTACATATAGCTGAAAGGCTCTTAAATAATCCCTGTGTTTGCTGCTTTTATAATAGGCATAAACCCCAAGCTTTTATTCATTTTCAGTCACTTTGGGTTGAAACTGAAAAGTTAAACCTCCAAATCTCCTATAGGAAAAGGAGACAAGATGTAAACATGTAACAATGACATCTGAAGATCTTCAGATATGCTTCCAACTGTGACTGGGGAGAAAGACTCTCATTTGCAGTACACATTGACTTAATTACAACTGACATAGTACAGCACATAGATTATGTAAACCAACTTATTAAAAGGAAGCTCACTTTTGTGGTATTTTAAAAAGCATTGAAGGTGCATGGAGGTGCACTGAAGGTAGGCAAGATTACCAACTTCTACTCCTGTTTCCCCTAGAGATACAACTCTATTTTCCCCAGCCTTGAACGTCCTTCTCCAGACAGGACCTGGTTTTTTCTTCCTCTAGGGACACTGTTGCTATGGCAAGCAGCCACAATTTAGGCAGCCACATACAGGCTCCTACAGCTTATAACCTATAGCTTCAACTATGATGGACTGCAATGATCCTATCTTGATCTGCCTGGGAAGGGGAGAGGCTGCAAAACCTGAGTTACAATGAGCTTCAGATGAGGTTGTGAACAGGAGGCAAAAAGAGATCTTTGGCAGGTAATGCTAATACTTTTGACTATTTATCAGAATGTAAACCTGTAAAATGCAGATCTTATCTTTGGGAGCCACAGATGTGTTGGTACAATCTTCCAATCAGTGAACTCTTGCAGAGGAGAAATATTAATCCCTTGCATCTTGAACCCAGATTTATTTGCTGAAATCTTACAGAATCCTAGAATGACTTGGGTTGGAAGGGACCTTTGAGATCCTCTAGTTCCAATCCACCTTCCACTAGACCAGGTTGCTCAGAGCCCCATCCAGCCTGGCCTTTCATTTCCAGGGATGGAGCATTCACTTCTCTGGACAACCTGCTCCAGTGCCTCACCACCTTTCACAGTCAAGAATTTTTTTCCTAACACCTTATCTAAAACTAGATTCAGTTTGGATCCATTCCCCTTTGTCCTGTCATCACACGCCCTTGTAAAAAGTCTCTCTCTTTCTTGTGGGTTCCCTTCAGGTACTGGAGGCCACCCCTAAGCCACTTCTTTACCAGGCTGAACAACCAATTCCCTTGCAGGAGAGGTGCTCTGTCCCTCCAATCATTGCAGTAACCTACTCTGGACTTGTGGAGAAACACAGTGGAAAACACAGCCAGTAACACAAGGAGAAACCACCTCTCACTTGAGGGTGAGGCAAAGATGTGCAGGAGCCAGTGCTGACCCCCTGGGATGGCTCCGTGCAATCTCCACACATGGTTTCTGCCTCCTTTTTTCCAGGAAGCACCTGCAGGAGCTTGGGAACAGCTGGAGATGTGTCGTGCCAGCTGTTTGCCTTCTCCACTGAGAGGAGCCAGCAGCTGGAAAGCACGTCCCTGCTTTAAAAGGGCATCTCCCTCCCCACTGTGGAATCCCAGAAGATAAACTGTGTGTCTCAAACACTGATAACTGGGTGGCTGTGGAGCCAGTGAATCAGACAAGAATTCTCGGTAATAACAAAACACTGTTGGCACCTCTTCCTTGCGAGGAAGAACAGGCTGTGACTGGAGGAAGGGGCCATGAGGAGGCAGGGCACCACTCTTCTCAGACAAGGATGTTTTCTTGCTGAAGTTCTTGGAGATGAGCACAACACACCGCGGTGCCAGCACAGGAATGAGGCCGAGAGGTGGGCACGGGCTGTGGGGGGGAACGAGACCACCCAGGACCCTTGATGGAACAGACTGTGCATGAGAACTAATGTACATGGAAAGAGAGAAACGAGTCTTCCAGGGCAGGGAAACCTAGCCATAAAAAGGTATCCCTGCCCTGGACATCAGCTGGATTTCTTTTTCTTTCTTTCTTTCTTTCTTTCTTTCTTTCTTTCTTTCTTTCTTTTTTCCTTCCTTCCTTCCTTCCTTCCTTCCTTCCTTCCTTCCTTGGCCTGATTTCCAGCACTGGGATATTCAGCATCTTCAGGATTTGTGCTACTTTGT
>VWZU01015896.1:668680-689743 GCA_013397095.1 Sterrhoptilus dennistouni | reverse complement strand
CCTTTCCCCCTTTCCCCCTTTCCCTCCACGCACACCCCCTGCGCTCACGGCGCATGTCCGGAAGTGCCTCACACCGGCTCCCAGGCCGAGTGTACGATTTCCCAACCAGCTCTGGCTGTTGGCGGACCGCATTTCCCGTCTCCCTTTCCGGAATCCTTTCCCCTGCGGGCCGGGCTCGCTGTGCCGCCCTTTCCACCTCCCTTTGGCGGCCTTGTCCTCACCGCCGGGCTCGGCCCCTCCGTGCCCGCAGCTCCAGGCGGTTCTGCCCGCCCGCAGGTAAGAGCGGCCACCCCGGGTGTCCCCTCAACCCCGGGGGCTTCCTGCGGCTCTCCGGGGCTTTCCCGAGCCTTGGGAAGGGGGAAGCGCGTTGTGGGCAGGCAGGGCCGCTGGGGGTGGTGTCGGTGAGCGCCGTTTGTGGGGATCGCGGTGTGGTCCGGGTTAAAAGGGGTGGACGGGGCCGCCTTGCACTGGGCGAGGTGCTTAGAGCTGCTCCATCCGGCCGGGCCTGGGATGCCTTGAATGCTTCATGTAGGACATGCTCACCACTTGCTTACCTACACTTGAAAAAGAAAACATGGGCGCTTTTTTTTTTTTTTTTTTTTTTTTTTAAGTCTTATTTTATTTTATTTGAGGATGGATGCTCTGTAGGCAGTAAACGGTTACGTTGCTGTTAAAAATTAGCAAAAATAGCAGCCTTGAGAACTTGGCCAAGTTTTTTTCAAAGAGAAGGTCCACTGTGCATTGTACAGGCCACTCAAACAGTTAAGGCAGGTGGTAACTAAAGTTAGGAGTACTTTGTGATGGAACTTCTGTATCTCTCATGTTTCCTGCAAAGGTTAAAAAGTCCCTTTCCTTACACTTTGTCACAGTTTTCTCACTACAAGCCTAGTCGCTGTGGAATGGAGACTTTGACTAGCAAATTAAACTTTAGATGATGCCAGTTAAAAGGCCTAATTTTTGGGACAAACAGAAATGGAAGAACTGGATTTTAAAGTCACCATTGACTGGCGTATTTCTTGGTTTTAGAAGTATAAAAAACCACTTCAAATCTAAAGTATCTGGATGTTGCTAATGCTGTGGCAGGTATGACCCTTGGTAAAGAAATGAGAAAACACTCAACCCAAGGCTCTTCTCCAGAGTGTGAGGAACTCAAAAGTACTTGGTAGAATTTTCAGGCTTCATGTCAGAAAAGCAGTGCACAAGTCACACAGACCTTTCTCATAAGTGCCTTTCTCTGTGAAGTGGCTTAAGATTTTTAGCATTGTTTTTTCATCTGTGGTCTGCTTTTCCTCTAAAATAAACAGAAATGGACTGGCCACCATAGCTCCAGGTAGATTGTTTTCTCCCTCATCAATGAAATTGATGCTAAGAACACAAACATCCCACAGTTGCTGCATTATATTGAACCAAAAAAAATGGGTAAACATGCTTCTTAATAGTGAACAGCCAAATAAAAATAATAGTTAGCACAGCCAACTAAAAACCAGCCAAAAATACTTTTGAATTGCTGTTCAAAATGGTACAGAGAGGTATAATATTATTCTCTCCCTTAAAATTTTAATCTCCTTTTAAAACAGGTGAGAATAAACTTTGCAAATCCTTTGAAGCTCAGGTGCCTCAGTGGCATCAACAAGAGGCTGATAGATGTGAGCTGTTTTGTAGGATGGCTCTGTGCAGGCTTTTGTGGTGGCTGGAGCCTGGCTTTGAAGGCAGGGATTCCTTGGCTCTTTCCCAGTTGTAATACAGTGCAAATCATGCCCTGCTTGACTTGGGATATTTTTAAGGGGATCAGGATAAGCCTACTGGTGTATACCTGATACTGCATTGTAGGCTTTTTTTACTTTTGCAGTGGAAATCTTTCTTGCAAACAGGATTGTGAGCTGGAATTGCAAGAGTGCTCCAGTTGTACTGGATTTGCTCTCCAGCTGCCCAAAGCAGCTTGAAAGGACAAAGCAAAGCCTGTGGGCACAGTGGTGACTGCTGGGCAGGTAATTATTTATTATCAGCAATAATGTGTGTGTCTGTCACAGATCAGAGCCTTTTGTACTCAGAGCTTTGCGAACGTGGATTTCTTCTGCCCTGAGGAGGTTTGTGGCCAAAGAACCTGATCCTCATCTCTGGGAGCTTTAAATTTAGGGTGCTGGTTGTTCTGTTGCCCTGCAGTGTTAGAACAGAAGTGACACTTGGCTGCGTTTGCACATCAGCTGCATCCACTGCAGGTTGTGAGTCAGAACTCACTAGAGGGAGGACCCTGCCAGCTTTCAGGAGCTGACAGAGAGGGCTTGTCATCTTGATGATGTTCATGTGTTTGTTTTGCATTTGAGAGCAGTTTTATGTGTCCTGACCAAAAGGTTTTGAGTTTGTTTTCTGTAGTTTGCTTTTTTCCTCGATGCAATCTGTGAATATCCCTAAAAAGAAGAATTGATCTAATTACCTAATCTGATTTTTATTAGGTGAATAATCTGAAAAAATAAAAGATCTAAGTATGAAGAAAAGGCCTTTTAGTGCTTAAGGAATACATAAGAATTGACATGATGCACAAATTCCAATATTTAGCAGAATGCTAAATTGCTTTTTTGTCTTCTGTTCACACATTACAAAATATTTCAAATACACCATTTTTATCCCAAACTTCCAGTTTTAATTCCAGTTGAAAACCAGGTGCATGATGCTAACACTGAGCATTTCTCATTTCTGTCTTTAGTGGTTTCCTGTTGCCATGTTGACAGATGCATGTAGCTTCCACTACTTTCACAATATATTTTCAGCAAAATCTCTCATAGAGGTACTTATGGCCTAATTAGAGTTTATATCTTTCAGTGTGACAGGGTTTTGCTGGGGACAGGTGTCATTTCTGTGGTTCATTAATAATGTCTGATGTTTCCTTCCCTTTTTTTGCAGTTTCTGTTGCCTACTTTGGTTTATAGTATATGGATATGTTGACTGCAAAGAGAACAAGGTCTTCCTTGTTTTCTAAGCAGAAGTTTACATAAATGTAGTCAGTTTCTTTTGTGTTTTATGTTTATGGATTATGAACTTTTCTTTGCCTTCTCAAAATTAAAGATCTTTTAAAGTTGTTACCATTGTAACACAACCACAGGTTATGTGTTGTGCATCGTAGGTCTTTACTGCTTGATAAAGAAAATTCTGTCTTATTTCCTTTACAGTTCCCCATTGTTCACATTACTTACCTAGCTCGAATTTTTCATTACTTCTCTTATCTGAATATTTCCACTGTCCTTAATTTTTAAAGTGAGAACTCAGTGCCAAATGAAGTCTGGTTGAAAGTCAGTAAATTCAAATCAGAAAACCTATCTAACAAACATTGTCTTCAGGGACTGACTTAAGTTTTTGCTTATTCAAAATAAAAAAAGAAACACTTGAAGAATTTGAGGAAGATTTTGTTTGTTGTTTTATAACTGAAACATAACTACTGAGGGCAGTATGGCTTTTGGGTATGTGTGGAGAGCCATGGAGTTCCTCCTGTCCTTGGCTTTGTCATTCTGCAGGTGTGAGTACACAACCCATGTGTTGATTTTGGCAGAAACAATTTTGTGGAGTTTCTGGTGTACATGTTTTCTAATACAGTTTGCTCTTGTTGTTAATGTTACCAAAATTACTTTAGGCTGTTGACTGCTGCCTCAACACTGTGCCATATCTTGCTTAGAGATTAGTTATGCTGAAACAACAGTGTAATGAAAAGAGAGAGGTCCCCACACAGCAGGAGTAGGAACTTGCTAGTTCCTGTTGAAGTGAATAGAAAACACAAGTTTAGTAATTTCTTCCTGCTCTCCAGGCAGAAGCAGCAGACTTAGCAGTGAAAGGTTCTGTACACAGCCCAAAGGGCAGCCTTGTTCCATTGAAGTGTGATTGTTGGAGGTTAAGATTTTTCACTTTTTTATTTCTTTCTCTCAGAATTTTGTCCCCTGTGTTGTAAGAGACAATAACAGCTGGTACTTACGAGAGAGGGGGTTGTGTTCTGTTTGTTTGTCTTGTTATCCATACACATGCTAGCAAAAAACTGTTATTCCTTTTACCATATTGTTGCCTGAAAGCCCCTTAATTTCAAAGCTATAATATTCTGGAGGGAACTGGGTCGTGTTCTTCATTCCAAGGGAGGTTCCTGCCTTCCTTGGCAGACACCTGCCTTTCAAACCAAGACACCAATGCAGATTTTTCCCTTTCTTGTTAATAGTGTTAAGTAAATACTCAGTGATATGAGGACAAACATAATTCTTTCTGGTTCATGAGACAGCAATGATAGCAAAATGTGTTTCAGACTGTATTTGTTATCTTTTCCTTCTATATTCCTAGTCTTCTTCAGTCTTATTCCTTAAGTCTAACTTGGTGTACTGAAAAGAATTTCAAATATGTGACTGTTTATCCTTGTAAAACAGCTCCAGTTAATTTTGGTAACACATACTTGCTACAGGCTTTTGTTAGTTCTGGTTTTTTATTCTTGCTGGTGCTGGATACACTGATTAAGAGAGAGAGAGAAGTTGGAATTTATCACTGTGTTCATGCCTGTCTGTCAAATCAAGACTATAGTAGTTCAAGTACTGCAAGGATGGTAAATTCTGTAGGTGATTGTTGGATTGGATTACCTCTCTCCCTGTTTGTGTAAGTGTAGAGAACATGTATTGACAGACACCTTCTAACCAAACTCAGCTGTGTTAACAGCTGGGAAAATCCAATTTCTTTTGTAGTTTTGAAGGGCTTTTAATGCTGTATTATATGACTAGAAGTTAACATCAAACATTGTTTCTGAACCCTTTTAATCAACCTAACGTGGCAGATTATAAAGCAGGTGGCCAGGAGGACAGAAGGAAACACAAACAGTGTTATTGTGAATGTCAGAAATAATTGTATTGGTGTTTTACCTTTCTGTGGGCAGCATCTTGTGGATCCAGCTCACCTTTCTTCCTTGGGTCTGCCACAGCTGACAGAAGTAATATTTGCATGTGTGGAATGTTGGATACGTGCTGGGGTAGGGAGGGGACCTTCAGCATGGTTGGCATTGGGATTCTGTATCAGTGTGAAAACCAGCTCTGACCAGGATGAGCAGTCATGTAGCTGAGTGGGGTTATAATTCTTAACTTTGCAAACAACAGCAATGAAACTGGGCTTGTTAACTGGCTGATCATATTTCTGGAATCACACACTGGTGCATTTAAAACTCAAGTTGGAGACAAGCTGGAGTAGTTCCACACTGTTTTTACTTCCAATCGTTCTCCTTTTTGGCCTCTAAGAGACAATATAAACAAAAGGGAATCTCTCTCACACATCCCATGCTCTTGCCAGGGAAAAGGAAGGATCAAATCAATATCTAAAACAAATTCCAGTGATGTGACAGCTCTTTGCTGTCTGTACTGACTTTGTGGCTTGGTGTTCATAGATAAAGTGCAGTCTCTCCAGTTTCTGTTTCCTCCCTCTGTACTCAACACCTGGAGAGTGGGATTATCACACTGATTCTAAGAAGAAAAAAGTCTGCAGTGATCCCACTGTTCTTGATGCAGCTCACCAAATAGGCAGGAACGTTACATATTTCTCTTCTTTCCTTAGAACATTCAAAAACTTGTTGCTCAGTAGAAGTTGTAGAAAATAACATAGCTCTAAGTAACATTAACTCTCCAAGGTAATACATGATTTATGATTTGAGAGGAATTAAAGATATTGATTATAAACCAGCAGCCAGATGGCTTGGCAGTAGCCATACCATGGTACTATAAATTCTGGGAACAGAAAAGGGGTGCTTTGGGATTTTTCACATCTTGTTTCCCAGTTGCTGTGCACTGATGTGTTGACAAGATTGCAAGAGAATTCTGAAATCCCCAAATCAGCTCAGCTTTGTTACAGGTCGAGTTATATGGGGGATTATAACACCCCATAGGGACTTCAGAAAACTGGATACAGAGTTCATGAGAAGAATTATTTGGACCCACTCCTGAATGAACTGGCCATGACATAACTGGTGCTGAAGTAATGTCTGTTCCTAAGACAGACTGAAGCTGTAGCCCCATTAGTTTGGTTTGTGGCTTGGGTTTTTATTTTTGTTTTTGTTAGCTAGTTAGTTTTGTTTTTGTTTTTCCTGGTGTCCTGCCTGCTGCTAGGTGTAGCTCTTTATGTAGTGTGATATACAGAGCACTTCTTTTAAACATGCAAATAATTTCTTTCTATCACAGATCATAAAAACTAAATGCTGTTTTAGGACTGTTGCAAGAATAGGTACTAAAGTCATGTAAATTGTAATGCTCCTCCATGCCATTTTGCACAGGAGAAATGACAGGACCTTTAACTGTGTTGCTGCTGACGTTGCCTGCCAGAACTCTTCACATTCCTTATAATATTTAATGAATGAATGAATGTTGATGCTCTGCGTTGTAAAATACAGCCTTTTGACTCTGTAGGTACTTAGTGAAAAGCGTTGTTATTATTTTTGCTTCCGCTTTCCAGATGGAAATGTCAGAAGATGACAGTAACATGGAAGACTACCCCACTGAAATTCATGATTATCTCGCAGCATTTGAAAAGTCTCTTGGTTCTGTAGATGAGATGCTGAAGACAATGATGTCAGTTTCTAGGAGTGAGCTCTTGCAAAAGGTAGGTTATCTTGCTTTTGAAAACCTTTTCCTTATTAATACACAAATCCTTGAGAGCCTGAAGTAGAAGGGTCTGTTAGGCCAGCCCTGCACTGAGAAATAACAAAAGTGACGCTCCTACGCTTGACACTTACTGTTAAATTCTTACATTTCTAAGAAATCCAGATGGTCTGACAAGCTCAGCAATGAAACACATGCTCTTCCAAGCTGATAGGTGATGATCTTACCAGTGAGTCATTCAGCTTGAGGACATTATAGCTTATTCCTGACCTTCCTTAACATACTCTTCCATAATGGAGAGGCCATTCACATTTCTGACTGAGAGTTCTTCACAACAAACTGGATGGAGCTGGTGTACCCAGCAGGATGAGAATGTGAACTGGCAGAAGTGGGAATTGATCTGATTCCAGAAGCCTAGACTTGCAGAACCTGAGCTGTCTCCTCTAGCTGTGCTATAAGCATAAGTCTGCAAAATGTGGCTTTTTATCAGAGCAAGGTCGTGCCTGAGAATTCCATATAAGCATCTCTTGTCTTGTAACATTTAAAGCCTAACATGTAATTTCTTTCTGTAGGGCAAGAAAAGGCAGCACATGAGGGAACTTCTTTATCCTGTGGGGATTTCTTACACAAATAAATTATGAAGAGAACAGTCTTGACAACAGAGATCTTTTGACAGTATCCATGTTAGAACTAGTGAGCTGTACAATGATGTTATCAGAGTTTCTGGAAGTCGTGTAGGACTGAAATAATAAATTGACTTTGACAGTCAAGGGAAACAAAAACCCCTTCATTACCTTTATTCTTCCTTTGCTTTATATCCCCAACTATTCCAGCCGGCATTGAACACACTGTGTTCATCTGTCATGTGTGGTGTTAACATTCATTGATTGTGTATTGATATTTGAGTTTCAGCAACTTTTAAACTTTTTTTTTTTCCTTCTATTGATAGCAACAACTACTTTGAATTAAATTTTTGTGGAAAGTGTGGACTTATCTCTGACTATGGGAGCAGTAGTCCAGGAGCTACATGTTAAAGGATTTTGCTTTTGGCTGTAGGGGTTCTGTGGCATTTAACTTCAGACTGGGAGAATTACATGAAAACTCAAGAAAGGAGAGAATGAATGGTCCTGTGATATCATGGAAATAAGGCATAAACGTAGTCTCTGTGAACTTGTGATGGAAAAACGTGCTCCTTCAGTCTGTATTGTTTTATTAATGCATTTATACATGTATATACAGTTATACACAATTATAAAGTGTGTGTGTTAACTACAATCTGTGCATATCTTGCTTAAAAATCTTCAAATATGATGTTGATTTTTTTTTTTCGTTCTAGTTAGATCCTCTTGAACAAGCAAAGCTGGATTTGGTTTCAGTGTACACATTAAATTCTATGTTCTGGGGTAAGTATGTGGTAGAAGGAAAATGTAGTATTTATGATTACCATTTGAACACATAGACAGCCCCAAACATTAAATAATCATATTTCATAGCCAAATAATTAAAAACTTGTAATTACCCTGAAGACCCACATTATTGCAGTCATAGGCAGCCTTCAGTTTCAAAAAAAATCTTGTTTTTTTCTTGTAGTGTACTTGGCTACCCAGGGAATCAATCCTAAGGAACATCCAGTGAAGCAAGAACTGGTGAGTTCCTTCTGCTGCATGAATCCTACTTGTGCAGGGTGGTTAGCCCAAATGGAAGTTAAAAAATGTTTATATCTACATTTAAAAATGATACATTGCCATAATAGTATGCATATGCTATGTGGTGTTATATAACTATTTAAATATGCCCTGTTGGGCTCTCTCAATTAAAAAAAGTAATTTTTTTTACTTTTAAACAGTACTATTTAAAGTAAAGTTGTAGAGTCTGCTGAAATTAGAAAAGGATGATGAATGATATCATCTTATCTTTTCTTTTTTTCCACCTTTTGCTGAGCATTGGAATCTGTACAGAGCAGCTTTTCACTTGTATCTCTTAAATGGAAAAATGTTACATGCCTGATAATAATTTATAACTTCCAGTATGGCTTTTTTTTTTTTTTCTTATAAATACTTGGAATCATGGTAATCTCTGAGGCTGCCTTTTCTTACTTTTGCATGACTCTAAAAGTACAGTGTGGTTGATTTACAAGCGAAGACGGGAAAGTGCCCCCCTCCCTCTTTCAAGCCCTCCATTAATTCATTTTCTCAGCAGTAAAGAATCCAGTTCAGCAACAAAGCTAAAAGCTTTTTTGGCACCAGCTGTATGTGTATTGTCCAGTAATTCTGCATTAGTGACATATTTACGACCTGTAATAAATCTTTAGTTTTGTCTTTATACTCCATTTGGATGCATGACTACAGTATAAGACCAGCTATCTTGAAAATTTTGCTGACTTAAAAAAACCCAAATCATTTAGCCTGAAGAAAAAAAAAAACAGAAATCAAAACTTCTACTCATTTTAATTTCTGAATAAATGAAAATATTAAATCTCAGAAGATGTAAAATAGGTTAAATGTAACACTTACATAACCAGTGGAATGGTAGGGAGGACTAAAAAATTTGGAAAACCTGAATAAAAAGAATACTTCTACTTTGAATTTTGTGAGTTTTTCAGTAGTCTAGACTGTATCATATTAAAAAATATATTAGTTAATATTTCATGAGCTTTCTGTCAGGTTTTTGTTCCCCCTATATTATATAGTGTCTGAAAATCATGTTAATTTAGTGATACTAAAAACTTTTATCTCTTCTGCTGTGGAAATTTTATGTTCACATTTTACTTCACAACTGCCATTTTAACTCTGAAGGAAGAGTGAATATTTTCATAGCCTAGATTGTTACTCAGATCTCTTTTTGTTTTGCAAGTATCAAGGTTGAATGAATTCACATTCCCTCCTTCCAAAGGCATTGTGATGTTCTTATTCACGTGGAAAGGGAATTTAAAAAGACAGTTCTGTCACAATTATTTTGTTTTTAGAATTGCTCTCCTTGTGTACATACAGGTATTCAAACTGTATTAATAAAACTCACACTCAAGCTATCAGAATTCATTTCTTTTGTCAAGTTGACATTTTCCAGCTCCTTTTTTCCCATGTTAATGCTTGTAGGTTTGCCATCTGTTCTCGTTAGCCATCTCAGTCACCAAAGAAATATTACAGCTGATTATGATTTCAGACCCTCTAAAGCTCTCCTTGTTAAAGCTGTGCTTTTGATACAGAAAGAGTGGCCAAGTTTTTGACAGTTGCTTATAATGGTCACTGAAGAGTTGAAAATCAGTTCTGTAGTGTAAGTCTTGTAACTTTTGTTCCAGATTCAAAGATGTGGCGACGGCTGTGTGAGAAATGTGTGGGTTACACATTCAAAATTTATTTTAGCAGTATCCACATGTGTTCTGTTAATCCACATTTATAATTCAGGTGTCAGGTAGAGCACTACATGTATGTGTATATATATATGTTACTGTTGTTTGTATGGCAGTAACACCCAAAGGCCCTACAGTTAAAGGCCATATTAGGCTAAATATGTAGATCTGAAACTTGTAAATTAAATTGTTCAGTGTTTTGCAGAGTTACTGTAAGTGTACTCCCTGGTCAGTGAAGAGAAGCAGGAACTTATCAGAGGGGGATTCCCATCTTAAAGCTGCCTAGTACCCTCTCAAAGCAATTTTCTTTATTTGTTGCAGGAGCAGATGAGGATGAGTGGGCACATAAATGAGATTGTTAAGATGGGAGGGTCCAAGGGCTGAGTCCAAGTCATGGGTTGGTCAAAAAAAACCCAAACCCATAAACACCTAATAACTTTGATAGGCTAAGATAGGTCAAGAAAGTGTATCCTATTCCCTTGGAAACAGGCCTGTATTGTTATTTATGGCCATAAAATGAACTTCTGATATGGCTGGAAATTCATCAGCCTGCCTTAAATAATTTCTTTGTTAAGCCCCCTTGACCATTTCAAGAACTTAACCCCTAGACTTCTGTGTAGTTGCATGTGTAATGCTTGTACCATCTTTGATTTTGTGCAAGGTGCTTTTTTAGTTTTGCTTGGACTTGCTGAATTTTTTTGAATTTTTTTTTTTTTTTTTTGTGGACAGTAGTCAGGCAGGACAATTCATCCATAAATGTGTCAAAACATCTAAATATTATTTTGGCATCTCTATGTAGGTCAGACTCCAAACTGACTTCATTATTTTATTTTCTAACTTGGCTTGCAAAGAACAGTTCCCATATCTCTCTGCAAATGAGATGCAGAGTCTGCATCTCTGCAGGACTTTGTGTTCCTGTTAGAGCGGGTGTCATGCAGATGGTATGGGAAGCACCTGTGATGGAAAATCTGCTAAAAGGAAAGTCTCAAGTTTGCAGAGGGCCTGGTATATTTGTTTAAATAATGCTATTCTTCTAGGTATTATAGTTCTAGAAGCGTGGAGAACTTCTACTCATTGATTTATTTTAGCAGTAATCTTGAGAGAATGGTTTGAAATACTGTTCCTTATTTTTATTTTTTTTTTCTCCCTAGGAGAGGATAAGAACATACATGAACAAGGTCAAAGAAATAACAGACAAGAAAAAGGCAGCCAAACTCGATAAAGGAGCTGCTTCTAGATTTGTGAAAAATGCACTCTGGGAACCAAATGCAGAAAAAGCACATAGTTCCAAAACTCCGGCTAAAGGAAAGAAGCGACAGAAGGACTGAATCTTTTTTTCCCCTCATAGCAATTGCAGACCCCTAGAACTTCCTTGGAAATGTTTTGTGTACTGAATGCATCTCAGAGAAGTGCTGGTTAATTTATACTTACAAATTTACAGGATTGTATTTTGTCCAGAACACTTGTTGCTGAGGTGATCACTTTTAATGTGTATCCAAAAGTGCCATTTGATGCACATTTCACATTTCATCACTGAAGTGATGATGACCTATTCTTGCTGGTAATAAATAAAAGTGATGTTTTGTATATAATGCCTATGAATTCAATTATTTTTAATGATTTATTTACACTTTTTTATATGTCCTCAATCTCCTCAGTATTAAAAAGTTTCAAACACTGCTATCCAGTCTGTGGTGTGGTGTTTATGAAAGAGCATTGTGTGAAATGCCATAATTGTAGAGTTTTGTAAGGAGTTTTGTAAGGTTTATTCACCATGTTAATGTGAATAAAACTCTTTTCAGCCTCTCTTTCAACTTGAATGTGGGCAATATTCTCTTACTTCTGTTGCCTCTGAGAAAGCAGGGCCACAAGCAAACACCCTGGATTCCACTCTAAGCCCCTGTGTCTAGTCAGTGGAAAAGTTAGATACCCCCTAAAGGCAGTTTGTAGGGCCCACAAAAAAGGAACAGGCTGGGGAGGACTATTAGGAGACAGTACATGCAGGAACTTTATGGAATTTTGGCTGTAGTGCTGACACTCGGAGAAATGTGCTCTGGGGGTGGTAGGAGTGTGGTCATCTATTGGTGTTTCTCAACTCTTCATTAGGGGAAGCACCATCTGGTGCAATAAAAATTACTGCTCCAACTTGCAAATACTGTATTTTTTTCCTCAAAATGTGAAACTTAGTTATTTAGGAAAGGAAGGGGTGTTAGGTGGGTTCAGTTTTCAGTATTCTGCAATGCAGAGCTCAGTTATCTGCCCAAAAGCTATTTAACAGTTACCAAGGAATTAACAATTATGAAGGAAAAAATAGATTATTTAGCTCCCAAAAATGCAGTTTGGGTAGCAGTCCATACAAATGTTTGGGAAATGTTAGTGTGAAAGACTAAATGATAAAAGCAAAGGAATCCAGTATAGTTCTAGTACTGCAAAGCTGAATGATGTTCAGTGGACAGTTGCTGTCCCTTGGTGTTGTACTGCACCAGGCAAGGCAGAATGTGAACTAAATTGAATTAGGTATTAAAATGAAGGTTTTTCTGTAATCATTATCTAAAAATACATATTTAAAAGTAAAAATTCAATGCATTGACAAGTTTATTAAACTCATTACATGTTTAGAGACATTTTTAGTGACTGGTATGACTTTACATATTTTTGTTTACAATAAACTCTCCTGGTAAATAGCAGTGCCTTCAAGAGAACTGTTTAGATGTGGGTGCTTAACCTTGTTGCCTCAAATCCAGGGGACTGCTTATGTGAGTAGACTGTCAAAGGTGTAAAAAGCTAAAATGACAATGCTTAATTTCTTCAGGTTAATCTCATGGTTGTGTCAAATGAAAGAGCTGTTTGATTTGGGGGAGGGTTTTGTTTGTTTAATTGAGGTTAAAAATTCAGAAGACCTGAAGTGTGTTCTTGACCAGAAGTGACACATTTGTGTAAAGCAGTTCTTCTGAATAAGTTTGGATGGTGTTTGTGTGGAAGGAAGTCTGTGTGCCCTGTCTCTTTCCCCTTACAGGCTGACACTGCAGATGGCAGTATTAGACTGTGATAAATTGTCTGAGTGTTGAGGTCTGCATGCACAAAGCGGGAGGTTCAAAATGTTAATCTCAAACCCACTGATCTGAACAAAAGAAAAAAGGTCAGGTGTTCTTTGAGCTGGTGGGAGAGGCTGTTGGATAGAAGTGGTCTGAAGTAGCACAAACCAGAGCACTTTAACATAGAAATTTTCTGGGAGATAACATCTTCTGCTTTGAGAGGCATTGTCTGTAGGAAATGAGTAGCTCAGCTTGCACTTACGCACAGTACTGTTAATTAAAAGGGGATTGGAGGACATTTCCATTATGTGATTTTTCCTCTTAAGCTTCAATTACAGGTTTTGTTTTAAAAGGATAATTTCTGCAAAGGATCATAATTCATTGTCCAGGAAAGTACACAGGTTTCTTTGGTAAATGTTTAAACAAGAATAATGCGAGGCTATTAGCTAAGACTTACTGAGGTAGAAGTCCATCTGGCATAATTAATTAAGAGCAGGTATTTGACATTTGTAATAGGGCAGTTTAAATAGATATAGCATATGCAATTCTGTGATTTTTTTTTTAAGGTTTGCATCATTGAGTACAGCTGTTATTAGTGTGGATTGTGGCTTTGGTTTTCTGACAACAACACAGCCCAGACAAATACCCCACAAACTACGAATCCTCACCCTGTGCTCATTATTCATTAACAGCACCATTAGAAAGAAGCTTGAAATCACGATTATGAATGCTAAGTGGTTTTTATATCATTGAAGTGATTACTTTGTTAAAGATTTTGTTTTGATTCAGGCATTTAATGAGTTCTTGGAACTTTTCTTGCTTTCCACTCTTTGCACCAGAGAAGTGGTGAGGTTGGTGAGGGCATGTGAAGTTAGCAGCTGGGACTAGAATTTGGTACGAGCTTGCAATGGGGAATTTTCTAAGTTCACAAAAGTATATTTGAGAAGAGAAATGAAAATGCAGCTCAGGATGTTAAATCCCACTCGTGTTAGTGGCAAATAACTACATAAAAATAGCAATTTGGCATTAACTGTGCTAGCCATATAAGGAGATTTTTACTGTAACAAAATAACTATCTGACATGAGAAACTACATATTCTTCAAGCTCTGTGAAGTTTCCAGAGATCTACTCCTAGAAAACATTTCTCTGACAGAGAGTTTACTGTGGCTGTAAACAAATGGGGAATTTTCCTAGGGCTTAAATTTCCAGCCTTAAAAATGCTAGCCATGGGAAGTCAACATATCAATGAGGCTCATTTCTATTCCTTCAGTATTTTTATTACTGGAGAACTGCATTCCTAAGAGTTTATTTTTTATTAAGTCATATCTTTTTTGGCCTTGAAAATCAGTGCTAGCATAGAGCTTTGTCAAAAACTGTCAGTGTTGCAGTTACATTGAAAATCTCAGACATATTTATCTGGAATAATAAAAGCTAAGCAAACAAAATTCTCTCGGGATTAAGAATATTCTTGGGTTTGAGATGGTAGACTGATACTCAGTTTTTAACTGCAGGGCTGGGACCATTACAAATGTAAAGGGAAATACCAGTTTTTATAGTAAATGACATCTATGACAAGTGATGATGACCTGTTTCTGCAGCTCTAGGAGAGGCCTTGGTTATGTAGATCAAGGCTTGTATCAGCTCTCAGCCACAGAAAGCTTTTGGGAGCCATGAACAGCAAATTCCAGTCTGTAACTGGAAACGTGGGTGGAGTTACATTGGTGGAAGTAGCACCTGTGGCACAAGGTTTTCAACTTAGAAGTGCCAAAAATAATTGAAAGTGGTTGCATCTCAAATGTGTACAGGTTATTAGCTATAAACTGAGGTGTGAAGATGTCAAAACAAGGCATTACTAGTTTATGTTATTTATGTTTCTTAGACATTCACTTCCCAGTGATTAAAAAAAGCTGCATCAGTTACAGAAAGTAAAGGCAATTTGTAATTTTAGAGTTACATATGATACACATTTGTTAAAAAATGCATTTAAGTTCTGCAGTGTGACAGTGTAATTTTCTTTTTCCTAATCCGCTTTGAGTAATATTTCTTACACAAAGTTTCAGAAAGTCCACATGAATGCTTTTGTTTTGCAGAACACTCTTAGCATCTTAGCATTAGTGGTAGTTTTTGGTTTTTTTTTTTTTTTTTTTTTTTTTTTTTTTTTTTTTTTTTTTTTTTTTTTTTTTTTTTTTTTGTTTTTTTTTTTTTTGTTTTTTTGTTTGTTTGTTTGTTTTTTCTTCAATTTCTGCTTTCCAGTGGGATACACTTGTGATATTTTATTGATAAAACCAACAGTTTGTCTTTTTGCTGACTTTTAACCTTCCCTGTAGCAGAAGATTACAGATCTATGGAATATTTAGTGCTGGTGATCTAAGCAGCAGACCTTGAACTGCACCGTTTTCATCAGCTGTACCAAAGGGGAAAGAGCAAAAGCTTGTTTTTACTACTAAGCTGAGTGAATATGGCATGGAATTTTTGTAATGGCAAGGTATCAATTTGTAAAGTGATATATTTCAGAGGGAATGCTAAACTTGACTGTGAATAAAAAGCTTTATAAATGGAGCATTTAAGAGGCTATCTTTTACTTTCCAGTGTAGTGTTGCCTTGACATACATAATTTCAATTTGGCAGCCCCAGCGAATTGATGGAAGCAATTCAGTATGATAATTTGGTATTGCCAGGAGGCTTCTTCTCAGTCTAGTGTGGACAAGTTCCATGGACAAATGTAAAGTCTAAGTGATAGAAAATGGATTTAATTCAGCTCTATATTGTTCCAAGTTTACATCAAGACAGTCTTGGTGTCAAAGGTACCTAAGAGTAAGTACCTGAACCACAAACAAGCAAAGGATCACCTCCAATTTATGGTGCTATATCTTGCATGACAATGATCCAGAATAGACAGAAAAGAAGTAAAACTCAAATGTGGTTGCAGACGTACTTTATTAAAGTACTAATTCTAGGGGTAAATTCTTAGTTACTCTTAGCTACAGCAGAGTCTGTTAAAGTAAATGAGCAGCTGCTGAGTTCTGCAGTAGTTTTTGATGTTCTCATATGATATGGATATTGCCATGAATATGGTGTAGCATTTGTTTTCTAGAATGCTTTTTTTTTCATTGTCACCTGAGTGGTTTTTGCCCCCATGGGAACAAACAAGTCATTGTTTAAAGTAACAAAGTTCCTGTCCCCACTATTGAAAGGTGAGGAGGAGAAATGCCTGGTAACAAACACCGACAAGTTGGATAGCATAAACAATCTTTTTAATTTGTTGCCCTGGGCTGACAGACGTACTCCCCAGCTCACACACAAGACAAAACACGTTTTCTCCTGTGAAGTTTCCATGGAGAGAGCCATCCCTTAAGGCAGTTAATCACATGGGGGGCTCTCTGTGGATGCACACATTACACATCCACCTGCGTGTTGTAGATCTCCTGCTTGTCAGGAAGTTCAGTGTTTGACAGAATACAAAGTGCGTGTTTACTGATTCAGTTGGAGACCCTGTATAACATCACAAGCTTAATTCTCTTTGCTTTAAGTCAGTTTAATTCTTGATTTCATTAAGGTCACAGTAGCAAAAATCCAGTACAAAAGAACTGAGAATTTGGCTTTATGTAGGTATGAATGTTTTATGTAACAAAGCCAGCACTAAGCTATTTGCTTCCAGTGAAATTTATTTGTCTGTTAAAGTCTACTTCCTCCCTGCTTTGACAGTATTTGTTAAGCTCTGTTTACCTTTTATTATATACAGGGCTTACTATTCATACTTCCACACAGTGTCTCAACTTCTTATGATAATATGTTCCCAGATGTTTGTAATTTTGCCAGCTTTTAACTCCTTTTATTGGACTTTTTCATGTTTGATCTATGCCATGAGTGAATTCCCCCAAAACCAGAAAGGCTGAGGAGTTCTTAGGGTTGTTGAAGAGCATGGTGTGTAAAGTGTAAAGAGCCACATTGGAATGTCAGCTTAAAATTTCCAACTATGTTTTTCTAAAGCTTGTAACTCTCCTTCACTGAGGTAAAAATTTGAAATGCATCGTTAGGAGATTAAAAAGAAAACTTATCTCAATGAAAATTTATTCAGATAAGGGCTCTGGGGAAACCTCACAAACTTCTTGGAAGGTGCTGGCCCTTACTCTGCTCCTGTTCTGATTTTGCCATGCATGAGAAGCTCCCAGCACAGTTCTGAGGCCAAAAATTGCTTAGGGAAGAATATGGGCTTGAAAATGAATTTATCTCAGATGATGGCAGGGCTCTGTACATACTATACTCAAAGAATTGCAGATCTAGTACAACTTTGCCTATTTTAAATGTTGTTTTAATGTTTTATATTCATTTAATATTTTTAAATCCTTAATGTAGACCACAGATGCTCTTATATGTATCTGATTCATTTACATTATGAAGTCTGGTCCATTTCGCATATTCTTTTTAATAGGTGTTCTTGTGATGTGTAGGATGAAGTATCTTGTTTATTTGGAAGATACTCATATCATTAAAGACTTAAGAATTTGACCTCATCTCTTATATATAGAATTACACAGAAGACTTTTGGTAGGTAAATGAGTAATTTCTGGGCATAGGTTAGTATTTCTAGATATTTCTGTACTTTTTTCCCAAAGCAGGGCAAACTGCCCAGACTGAGACTTATGCACTTTATACACTTTATACCCACTTATACAATTTAACAGGAAAAAACTAAGCTTAAAAAACCCCTTCCTGTTTTCTTTTGTTTGTCTTTTGCCACCTGGATGAGGTTGTATTATCAGAAAAATTAAGGGCCAGATTTTGCCCATCGATTCTCTTGCACAAGTTTTCAGAATGCAAAAGGCCAGATTCTGATATTAGCTCCAGTGACTTCTGACTTGCAGAATTATCTGATGCCATGGCACTTAGATTCCCATGGCAAAAAGGCAAGATACAATTGAGCCAAGCCTTCAGTTGAAGCATAATGGTAAGTTCATCTGGTCCAAAGAGAGTTTGAGGTTCTCAGTCATTTAAGACAAAGCCTGCATTGGGTATCTGGCGGGCTTCAGGAGCCTCAGCAGTCAGTACCTCAGCTGGCAAAGATGAGTAATGATTTTCTCTACTCAAGCATCCCACCAACAACAGGGAAAAAAAACAAAAAACAAAAACAACAACAACAAAAAATTCTGAAAGTTGGCATTACCTGCAGTGACTTTGCTGGCAGTGTGTGTGTGTTAACACATTTGTGACCCCCATGTTGCTAAAATACCTGAATATTTCGTTGATGTAACTGCAGAGCACAGAGCTTAGGGTTTGAAAGGCACCTGGAAAATGAACCAGTCAACCATGAGCTTAGAAGTTTGTAATTTTTCTCTGTTTAGTGTATCTTGTATTTCCTTATTTTAGTAGTTAACTTAGTTGTGTCTTGAGTTTGTTTTTTTTCAGTTTGATTACAGCACAACAGAGAAGGTGAGTAAATTCTCATGTTAAATTATGTTAGTGCTTAAAGGCCATTTTGTCTCTTTTTCAGTCTTTCAGCTGCCTTTCCTATGGTCACCTTCAACATAATTCAAATGTGTGGCTCTACTTCTCCCTCTGAAATCAGATTGAGTGAAAGAAATACTGCCAGAAATCCTTCAGGGCTCCTCACAACTCTGTGCTCCTTGAGCACATCTGTGTGGTATTACCTAAAAGACAGTAATTGCTACAAAAACAAGATGTACTAAAATGGGGAGAATCTCTTACAGTATGTCAAATTAGTTTAAATTAAAAGCAAAAGTGAACAGTATATGCATCCCTTTAAACCAACATGAACTGTTGGGCTTTTTGGGAGTATCTTCACCCAAATGTCTCTCTCAGTTGTCTCCACAGTGTCCTGTGCACTCCTCCAGTAAGGGCATCATTCCTGCCCCAAAATCATCTGTTCACAGCACAATGAAATGTTGGTTTCTTTAAGATGTTTGTTCCTTTCCACCACTTTATACATTTCATCACCAAAAGTGGTTGTGGTGCTGCCTTGAGGGGTGACCTCACCTCACCTGTGATAAAATTGATATGTGTTAATTTTTGTAAATTCTTACACAAATTCTATACCTTCAAATTCATATATCTGTTCCATCTAGGAATTTCTAGCGATGCTACACTATTTTTATTATGACTAGAATTTAACTTTGCAAAGGGCACTATCACTGAACTATAAACTGGGTACTAGCTCTCTTTCTTATTTACTAACACAGGCTCTTAAAAATCCTCTATTTATTTAAAACTGAACTTGCATTTTTACTTCGTGTCTGCGTGGATTTGGCCCGGGGTGGGGGCCAAAATTTGTCCATTCTGGCTCCAGGAGCTTTTGGGCACTTTTTTTTGCCACCCCGTTTCTTTTCCATGCGGTGGCAGCAAAGGAGCATCAAAGAGGCAGCTGCGAGAAGAGTTTTAAGTCTCAGAAATCTGCTCACAGGGTTCTGTGGGGGGAAAAAAAGACCATACAGACATCGTCCCCGTCCCCCCTCCAAAAAAACCCAACCAACTCCAAAAACCAAAGCGCTCAAAGTCCTTAAAAATGCAAAAAATACTGCATTTCTGAGACAAGTGAAACTGCTGCTCCACCCATCAGGTAGTCTAGTTAAAATGCCTTTTTAAAAAAATTATTTTGTTTTTATTTATTTTATTTTATTTTATTTAACCTCTTTTTAACTAGAGCATGTAGCAGACTGCACCACGTCTTTTGACTCTGGCAGATTTTAGCAGCTTTTTTATGAGCAACCAGTTAAATTTCCATATGTTCTGCTTCGTTTCTGTCTGATTTCCTGGAGAGGTTTTAAAAATGGTGAGTGTGTATATGTCTGTGTTTATGTACACACACAACGTAATGTAATCTCTGCGAAATTGGAAAGTAATACACTGACTTCTAAATTCAGCTGAGTTTATAGACCTGTTTCTACTCTCACTTACACCTGTTTTATACTCATGGAAGGCTGCTAATGTGGATAGCTTTGCTCCTGATTTACAGTGGTGTAAGCAGAAGCAGATTAGGTCCTTTAGTCTCAGGATCCTGATAGGTGGCAAACACTGAGTGGAAAAATGGAAAAGGGCAGCATTTCTCCACTGCAGGCTGGAGAACAGGACCCCAGCTGCTGCTCTGTGGGCTCTAAAGGCTTTTTCATTTCTTTGGGAATGAATGATTTTACCAGAAGGGCTAAGCAGTTGTTGCCTTGTGCTCTGTGGTTACTGCTGGCCTGATGTGTCACCCTAGGCTTGTTTGAGGTGAGCACATCTGGGCAGTGCCCTGTCCAGATTAGAGCTGTGTCCTTCCCACTCTGTGGGAAAAGACGATCAAGGGCTGCAGCCTCAACCACCAAAACTAGATATACTTCTCTTACTGTAATGATTCTGAGTTTCACCAGCACAGGATGGTAGCACCAAATACCCTTATTTTTTTTTTTAACTGACTTTACCTAGGAAAGTTTTTTGGAGGCAAGGTCCGATTTTCATGGGGTTTATTTTCTGCTTAGCATCTGGTCACTAATTATTTTCATGCCTGTGTCTAAACTTAGCAAATAAGCACATCACAGGCCCAAGAAACTTGTGTGTTAAATCTTCAATTTTGCTTTAACTTATACCTCTGTAAATCCTGGGTAGCCCAACTGATTCCTGTGGATTTACACCATAAAAATATTAAGATATTAAGTAAAGGCTTATTTTAAAGGTTTCTGTTTTTCAATAAATCAGCTATGACTCTGATGAAATCAGTGGTGTTATGTGGTTGTGAAATCCTGATGGGGGCAATAGGCCTTGAGTTCTGTTTTACATTCCATGAGCAAACCCTCTGGTGGTTCACCTCTCCTGCCCAAGTGTGCCCACTGAATTTAGGAGGAATGCAAAATCAAGGCCTTTGGGTTCAGTCACAGCTCACTGACCCATGTAGTTACTTGCATTGGTTGCTCTTTTTTTCTTTCTGTCCAGAATTTCAGCAGTTGGAGTCTCTTTGAAGATTTTGCTTCTGAATCAACCCATTGGTATAACATTATTCTGGCTGAATCCCAAGGTGAGTTCCCTGTTTGAGTCTTGGAGAGTGAATGCAAAATACTCAGCTTCCAGAAGAGACCCTGTAAAGAATGA
>VWZU01015896.1:607577-668543 GCA_013397095.1 Sterrhoptilus dennistouni | reverse complement strand
ACTTTTACCCTTTCTCATCTTCCCTTTTCTTCTTAAACAATGGGTCTAGACTTGTTCTGCTTCTTATAATACTCCTGAGTAACACCATAAAGGGCATCAGTGTAACAATTAGGATGGATTTTAGGACAGGGACATGAAATCCTCCATTAGGCAACCATGGTTTCTGCACTTCATTAGAGTTGCCTAGTTCTGTTAAAAAATCCTGTCAACATCCCGACCTAATTAGTTTTATTGGCCCCCCAAAATGTTGTTCCACAACTGTGTTCCTGTATTTAAGCTGTTGGTTCAGTGAGAGCTTTTTTATTTCAAACCAAAATGTGCCCCTTTGGCAACTTACAAGCCATTTGTTCTTGTGTGTTTTTAAATGGAAAACCCAGTTTTGTTCCAACTGAAGTGATTTTTTTCTGGTTTTGATCCATTACAATCTTTGTTATTCATAGGTTTGCTTTCTGATGGAGGGAGCAGGACTACAAGTGGTAGAAACCTGTCTGTAGGTGCTGAAAATACCATACCAACACTCTGATCTCGAGTCCCAAGCAAATTTCCCAGTGACTTTGGCTTAGGTTTTGCCATCAAAAGTTTCAAAGTCCTTTAGTCTTCTGGATATGGAGGTGAATCTCTGCCCTGAATGCAGAACTTAATTTTCTTTTCTACTAGTGAGTGTTACTAATAGCGGGTTCCTATTTTGTAGTGAAAGTGGTCATTCCAAGCTCAGCAGGGAGCTCAAAACTTCAGTCAGCAGTGGATTGTGCCCATTGTCCGAGTGATTGGAAGAGAGGAGGATATTAAAGATTTTATTTTTTTTAATGAGGCAAATTGCCAAAGGGGAACAGCAAATTTCTTGACTTTACAATGTTATTTACAGGTACAGAGACCTAACCCTCTTTACCTCCTCAAACAGCAGCAGACAAACCTCCCAAGCTTGCATTCCAGCCAGTGGCAGAGAAAATAGAACTGGGAAAAGAATATGTCACCTCTTTTCACTGCATTTCCCTGAAAGGGCAGGTAAAGCTCAGTTCTGTCCTGGGAAGATAAAGTCTCTCCATGGTTCCCCAGCTGGTACACAGAGCACTTTGCCATGGGGAAAGAGATTGGGGCTTTTTTTTTTTTTTGTCCACAGTCCTTATGAATCCATTGTTACTATTATTGTCTACTATAGACAGGCATGGAAAGTTTTTTTTTTTAAATATTATTAAATTAAATCCATTAAGGAAAGATTGGCAGAATCATTTGAATTGATATATTTTTGATTGTAAGTTTATTATGCCTTGATGATGGATGAGTCAAGGAAGCACATTTTTCATGACAGAATCAGGTTAACTTGCTGGTTATGGTGAAATATAATTTTCTAGTTGTCTTTAGTGTTTATGGCAGTGAGGCCTTTAAGTTTGAAGCCATAAATACTCTTCACATCACTACTGGCTGAAGGAGAATTATTTTGAATTATGCCAGCTGCAGATGCGGATCTTCACGTGTGGGGCCATGTTGCAGATGGAACAGTCTTGAAAGGCAAAGTTTCAAGCAGCATTTTAGCCAAATTTTAGCTGAAAAGATAAAGCACTTTCAAGGACTTCTCCCCTTCCCTGTGTACAAGTGTGAAGCATTTTCTGTTTGACAGAGTGAGAGCTGTTTGGCATTGCTTCAGCTTTGTTCAAGGACTGTCAAAGCACGTCAGGAAAAAGCTGAGAGAAGGTAATGCCTGCATGCTGCAGGACCACCTAGAGTTGTCTTCTGGGTGCTCTTGCCTCTCCAGACCTGGCCTTTTGTACTGCCTGTGGGTGTTGTTTCATTGTCTGAGGGTATATGTGTCTTCTCCCTGCTCTCACCAGACCATCATCTCTGTAAAACTGAAAGCTGTTCTCAGTGGCCCTCTTGGCCCTGGCATTTTGTTTCCCCTCTTCAAAGGCATCTTACTCTGTTGTGCTCTTGCTTGCGATTTAAAAATCAACAGTAATTAATTTCCTTTTCTTTCGGCTTTGGTCAGTGAGTACAGAAAATCATTTTGCTTCTCTAAGTGTCATTTTCAGGCTCTTGAGGGCAGGGATACATAGTCATCAGAGTAGGGCCTTAAAACAGAATATGTTGTCCCAGATTTCAAGGGGGTAAAGGCTTATTTTGTATGCAAATAACAGAGTATTGTATCTTAACTTTTAATTTAGTTGGCTGCTCAAAGTGAGCTACAGAGCTTCTTACTGTCATTCACAGGGGGCAGGATTGCTGGGTCAGATCATTCCAATCCACACATAATTTTGTCTGTATGTCATAAGAGAAAATTCTGGACTTGTGGTTAGACTGGAAGATGTATCACTTTTAATATATATTGCTCCCCTCTTTCCTTTTGTTTCCCTTTGTTCTTATTAACAAATACAAACACAGGATCCTAACAAGAAAATCTGGCTGATGTTTCGAGGGGATGAAAGGCAACAATCCTATTTTTAAGTAGCCACTAGAGATGAGGAGATTCAGCCAGAGCTCCTCCATGACTCCCTTGTAAAGGCAGGATCTCACTGCAGAGCAAGGAGTCACAGTTTCACTGAGACTATGATTTCAGACAGAGTGTCATTGGGCTTCTCCAGATGTTTGCCCGGATTCTTCTCCAGATTCAACCAGTTACTCTTTTTCTGTTTAAAACTGACAGATAAAGCTATTTAAAAGGGCTCCCTTTTGCAGATTATTGTCCGAAGATCACAAAAGATACTAATAAGGACATTTAAAATAAGAAAGTGAAAAAATTAGGCAAGAAATACAAAGGAATGGAATGCATAAACCCTCTTTCTCCTCAGTATTTACCTTGGAGTGTTCCCCCTTAGAGATCATCCTATAATGTCAGCTCTGTTTACTCCTTGAGTAAATGTCTGGTGTCACTTTAATAAATCAGATGAACTCTGCTCAGAGAGATATGAAGCCTGTCATTTGATCATTAAGATTATTTACTGTAGGGTATGTAGCTGAAATACAATAGTAACACAGACACACACAAAGCTAAACTCCTAAACAGAACAAAATTAATGGATGAAGCCTGCGATGGTATGTTTTAAGGTAAAAGGACATCAATCAATCAATACCTAGTTTAGATCATTGTGATGGTGTTTGATGCAGAACTTTCTGAGCCAGTCCAAAATAGTCCAGCCTGTTTTAAGTAAATCAGCACAATACATAAGACTAATTTTTATGGGCCATCTGTACATAACAGGCTGCTTTCAGATATTTTTTCCAAGCACTATGAGATGTAACTTGCAGCTCACAGAGCAATGTAGGCAGTATGAGTCTTAGGTGTAGGTGTATTTACAATTGCAAAGCTGTACTTTTACCCATGGAGTTTGCTCTCCTTAGGGAAGAGCAACATGCTGTTGACACATTATCACCTGCATTTCTTTGTTTCTGTACCCTAGAAATGGGTTGTTTACATTCTGTCAAATTTGTTTGTGTCTTCAAAATTAGAGTGCTCATAAGAGAAATGTGTCCTCAGTTGGCCCCAGAGGTTGTAGTTAGGGAATACTGAAATTTTGTTTGCTTCTTGCTTTCAAGATGCAAACAGCTTTTCATTACAGTTATGAATGTTGCCAGCATGATTCCTTGAGAAGCCAACAGACACCGACAGAGACCTGGCAGCTCTCTGACACTGCAGCTCATGCAGCTTAATCCTGATTGAATTCCTCTGTGGCTGAAGCAAGGCCCAGAGCAAGGGGCAGGCTCTGATATCTAAATGTGTAATGGGATGGTGTAGAGGGCCAGCCCCCACGTTCTGTGGGAGGATCTACAGGTGCTTTCTGACAGTGCTCTGTGTGAGCTGTGATCTGATGTGCAGCTGGATATCATCCAGAAGGGACAGTTAAACTGTGAAGGACTGTGGTGATAACTCCTGATAACTTCTTCAGGATAAACTTGATTGGAGATTGATGGAGTAGTGTGTCCACACAAAGAGCCAGACTCTTTGTTCTCACTCCAGGCAGGTTCTGTTTCTGGCTAAGCAAAAGGGGGACCTGCCTGTTTATTACAAGTGTTTTTCCACACCAGGAGTGCCCTGGGAGTTTCACTCTGTGATGCTCAGGTGCTGGAGAAATAATTGCAGGACTGGAGTGAATCCTGTCTTCTTCCCTAGGTTACTGCCCTCAGGAGCTGAATTTCACCTGGGTCTGCTGCCTGCAGAACCTTGCACACTTGTGGGGTCCTGTTGCAGGATCTTATTAAGTTTCAAGGGGAAGTCTGGATCAAAGTCTCGAGCCTTTGTGTAGCAGAGCTGTTAAAGATGTGCTCAGCTTTACTTGTATGAGTAATCCCCACCTCTCCTTCCACGAGAGCAGTGAGAAGTGCAATTAGTCAGGACAGCAGGAGTGACAGTGAGCAAAGCATGGACAAAGAGCTGTTTTATAATCCCTTCTCTATCAGCAGCACAGACTGGTGTCCATGTTTATCTGTAATATGTATGATTCAAGTGGGGTTTGGCTGTTGTAACTAAACTAAAACAGACTGAGGGGAAAAGAATTTTATTTGTAAAGAAAGCACCTGAGGTGTTATGCCCTGTGTTCTTCTGCTGACATTTTCATGTTTATAAAACCTCACAGTTTGATTTGTTGATCCCACGAAATCATCAAGAGACTGAAATACCTGGAAAGACTGTTTGCCATGAAAGCAGATAGTGGGAAATGCACTGGACCACTCTGCTAGTCACTTGAAACAGTTATTAAATATGAGAGAGAGAGTGCTGGGAAATGACAAAACAAGCAGTGGGAAATACCATTCTAAATTTGTGTGGCCTGGGATCTCTAATGATAGGCTTTTATCCCATTACATCTAATTGACATAGAACTTTATCATTAACAAATTAAGGAGTATTTACTGCCTGAAATATTTGGGACATTTTAGTGACTTTCTATTCATGATAGACTGTTGAAAGGACTATTATGGCCTGGCTGACATGTAACCTGGGAAAATGACCCAGCAATTTTCAACATTAATGAAATGTCATTTGTCACAGGCTTTGCAAGTGTGACTCTGTTTCTGTGTTATAATATGTGGTGGAGTAATAGCTGAACTGCAGGCCTATTGCCAAGCATAATGCACATTCTGTGAGTGTCACTGGTGCAGAATTGCACGAATCTTACTAATAGTGAGAAGTCTTGAAATGCATGATCTTTCTCTTCTAAGGTCAAGCAAGACTACACCATAACTTAATTTTAGCCTTGCTGTCTCTGCAGTCAGAATGGTAACATTCAACATTGGCCATCCAGTGTCTGCATCTGAAGGGTTAATTTTGATTTATTTTATTTTATTTATGTTCTATTTTGGTTTTTTCTTGTTTCCCTCCCCACCTCCCCAACCCCCAGTCAAGAATGGCATGAGTGAACTGGCTCTGGAAGAGCATTTTGTAAGGAATTTTTTGGTTCACTCCCAGGCCTTTGGACTGTGTCAGAGCAGAAGAGATGGCATTTATTCTAACTGCACAAACTAACCAGTTTTACCAGGACAATTTGTGGGAGTAGACAAAGGCTGAGATCCTGAAAGCAGCTGAAGTAACTTGCATACAGGAATGTGCTGTTTGCTAGAGCTCTTAATTACAACAAATAGTGCAATGTTCTTTTTCAGTTCCAGATGTTTAGCTGGGGTAAATCACTGAGTGCAAATATTGGAAAAATTCAAAAGGGAAAAATAATCTCCAACCCCCTTCAATTTATCCTGTTAAAGATTTAGTCTGTTATTTCTTGAAAATTATGTTTTCACGTGGTTCCTGTTTGGATATTTTATTTGCGCTTGCTCTCTCTGAGCAAGAAAGCAGAACAATGGAGAAGGGTAGGCTTGATTCTTCGCTGATATGCAAAGCTGATAGCCCTGTGCACCATTTTCTGAATTGTTTAGTCAATTATACACAAACCTTAAAACCTTCCAAGCTTGAAGTGCCTAACACACTTGCTTAAACAACAGATCTGAGGTACCTGGAACAAACCAGTTCATAGAGAAATCTGGAAATGCTCTTCATGCTTTTGCATATTTCTGCTACTACACATTTCTGTCCCTCTCTGTGATGCTGACCCTCACAGCATTAATAATCCCTTTTGAAAGGGGCAGGTAAAATACAGCTTTCTTCTGCACCCTCTCTTTTTAAATTTTTTTTTAATTATTATTATTTATTGCAGTATTGCACAGACGGTAAAGCTTGTCCTTACTTCTGTAGGCTCTCATATGCAGAGAAGTTTAATTTTGCTGGAGGCCTAGAGACTAAACTTTACCCATGTGAGTACAGCACCACCCTGGTGTACACACTTTACCTTCTAAGTAATCTTTCTGAGATGAAACTACTTGCAGAGCACCCTTAGTGCTAAATGCAAAAGGACAAGGATCAATTTTGATGGTATGTTTAGCAAAATCAGATGTTGTGTTGAAATTTAGTTCTTAAATTATGTTGTTGTTTTGGTCATATTAAAAAGAATAAATTTTTTAGTGATAGTTCTTTGTATATATTTATAAATTATCTTCTGGTTCAGGAAGACCATGGATTCTATTGTCTTGAATTTTATTTACCTTTAGAGCAACTGAAAGAATTTCCTAGGTCTGTGTGGATAATGTGGCTTGAATGAGTCATGGAGATACACCTCACTATGTAGCCTTGTCCCAGCTTGTAAACTCCATGAACCTAATTTATATTTTTTAGGAGATTGAAGCTGTTGCAATCAGCTCCTAAGTAATATGGTGTGTGCCCTACAGGAAGACTAGTGAACACAAAATACTTTTTTTTTTTCCTTTGTACAAAATATGTCCCCTGTGGCCCCTCACCTTCCTCCCTCATTGGTACTGAGATCGAATTTCAAAAGAATTCTAGAAGCATATTGAATTTCAGGTTTTGTTTTCCCATAGCAGTCATTCTGGCCAAAAAGATTTTTAATCAAAAGGACCAACTGTAACCTTGTTAATAACTAAGAAAACAATGGCCAAAGGGAAAAGACCTGCCAAAAGCTACAAGTCATTTCTGTTGGCAGAATAATTGGTAGATCATTATTTTGGTTGAAAACAATGTGATTTGTATTTCTAATTTTGTAAAATTACTTAATTAATAACACATGGTCGGCAATGTTGATTGCAGAGTGACTCTTGACAGAGGACACTTTTAAAGAAATGTTATGGGGGGCAAAGGTAGGATTACGCAATGGCTGAGCAAATAAGGCCATGACTGCTGTTCAACAGATGATTCTGCCCTTCTTGGGGAAGGCATAAATTATTGTGACATTGAAAACACGAGACACTGTAAAGAGGACAGAAGGACCCGTCCATGACCATGGGATCATCACTAGATACAAACTGGGTTAATTCCACTTGGATTGACAAGTAGAATCACCTCTTTGTTAGAGGAGAATGCTACTTCCATGGCTGTGCATGGGAGCTTTTGGGTGTTGGGAAAATTCCTGGAGGGGAGCTGTATACCCACAAAAAAGAAGTCTAGGGAATGTTGTTGGTGCTGCAGGAGTAGTGGTGTTGTCAGTGTTGTGCAAGAGTTTAGGCTGGCCTAGATTTCAGTATTTATGTGTGTCCATGTTTGTGAACAGAGAATGTGGGAGCATTAAGGGAAAGTGCGGAGTTACAGCCCTGGCCTGTAAAGAACTCATGGCTCACAAGACAAAAACTCTAAATCCTTTGTTACAGTCCAAAAATGGAAATTCTTTAAACTGTCCTTGTTTCTCAGTGCATGCCTTTCTTGCACTGGTTACTGTCTGCCATGAGACTGAATATACAGCACAACTTTCTGCTTGATTCTTTTGTGCAGCCTGTGTTCCTTCCCCTGAGCAAAGCAGTTCACAGTGAGTGTGGAGGGGAAAGGGTGGGAGAGACAAAGCAGAATACAGGAGTTTCACTTCTGCCAAAACCACACAACCACCAAGACACTTGCTGCAATTATCCAGAACATCTTGGCTCTTGGGATGCCTGCAAGTGCTTGTCTGCCTTGTTATGTACAGTACTTGATTAGCTATTGTTTCACACTGATGAAGGAGGTTGTTCTCTCCACTACTGAGATCTTCACAACCTTTTTTCTTTAAACCTTGTCTTTTTTCATTATGTGATGCTAATTATTTCCTTTTTGTAGAGAGCTTAGCCTAACACCTATGTACATTGAGTGCCAGGGTTTGAAACAATAATAAGGCAAATGCTCACCTTTGAAGCCATTATTCCACTCATTACAACACAGTTTATTCCTCTAGAGGACATTAACATTTGAAAATGTGTCAACTAGAGTACGAAATTTATCATGATCATGAACCATCGGCCACCTCATTAGAATATAACATTCTGATTTCCTGTACTCCAGTATTAATCTAATGCTTTGCAGCCATGTGTATTTTTAAGTCATTTTAGTTTCTAGCAAATAGTTTTTGAAGCCCAAAGCGAGTATGTTCTGATGTGGGAGAGGTCAAGTAAAGAGCCAAATGTGTGGTCAAAGGGTTCCTTACAAAAGCTCAATCAGCAATACAAGCAATAGGAAAACCACTGGAAAAGGGGCAAAAAGGTGAGAAAAAGATATAAAAAAATTCTTTATATAGTTAAGGAGCAGTTTTAAAGTATCCAGTCTCTAACAAAAGAATATATTGGAACTATTCTGTAATAATGTAAGTGTGTTAAAGCTGAGAAGAGTTTCAGGGTATCACCTTGCTAGGAGCCTGAAAATTCTCAGTAACTTTTGCTGTAAGTGAGGGCTCATACTTTAGCTCAAGGTATGATATAGCACTTAGTGGTTCTGCCTATTTTTTCAGCAAAACATTTCTTGTAATAGTAATAATTTTGGTATTGGGATGAAAAGCTTTTCAGGATGTGAATGAATGGCGTGTATGAAAATGGCTAAAGCATGAGATGTCTTTTTACTGGCAAAATCAGACTCCCTGAAGACATCTTGTTTTTGATAGTTCCTAAAGATCCACTCTACAGATGATGTTGCAAAATCATGCCTTTTAGTGTGTTTCAGATCATTAAAATATGTTATGTGACGTTACAAAGCTGAGAGAAAGTGTTCCTCCGTTTGAAGCTGGAATTTGCATCTCAGCTGAATCCTCTTTCCCCACCTTGCAATGACCAAACTATTTTGCCATTTGATTCACCTCACTTGTCAGTGTGCCAAAGGGCTTCATATGAGAGAAACATTTGCAGAGAGGTGTATTAAATCCCCAGTGGTTAATTATTTGCTGTATTTGTGATCTTAGCTGTATGCTTTGCTTTTTCTTCACAGTAATTTCTAGTTTAAAAATTTAAAAAAATAGTAATAAATATGCATAACACTAGGATGAAAATGAATATTTGGTCTTGGCAATCAGCAGATCTGCTCCAAGGAGTTAAAATAAGTCTTAGGCAGATAGCTCCAAACTGATGAAGGAGCTGCATGATCCCAGAACTGGTGCTTTTCTCTTGACTTCAGTTCAAATCTGGTTTTCTCCAGAACACTTTTTTGAGTCTTCAGGAAGAGAGAAAGATTGAGAGAACAGTTAATGCAAAGGAACAGACACAGCTGTGCAGAAGAGTTAATGGAAAAGCAGTGCCAGGAAGAAGGGGGAGAGGGGGAAACAATTCCTTTCTTCACTGTGTGAAAAGGCAAAACTTTAAAACCTCTGCCTAGAAAAAAGGGATCAGAATAGCTTCATAAACAGAACTTTGTAATAAAAGCTGTATAAAGTCTGACTAGATGCTCTATGTGTGTTGCAGATGTGAGCACCTACATGGTTACAAGACCTTGGTTGAAGAGAGAACCTTGCACTGCCCTGGCACCATCAGAGATGTGAGCTACAAGTGTTCCATGTGGTCCAACTGGTGGTCTGAAGGCCAGTTCCAGGCTTCTGCTCTGACCCATCCAGCCTCCAGCTTCTTCCCTGCAGGAGATGGGGAACAGCTGTGTGAGCTGCAACTGTACATTCCAACAGCTGGACTTGTCCTCCAACATGGAGCCAAAATGCTGTGGCTGTTGACAGGAGGTGTGGGGTTTTTGGGGCAGAATTAGTTGCTACTGAGAAGCAGATGTCCAAGGGACACTCAGCATCCATGGTGCCATGAAAGTTTGCAGGAAAGTTTTACAGATATGAATGCTTAGCAGAAGGCTCTCTGAATGTGGAACCTGAAAGCAGAATAGAGATAAAACCAAGTTTTGATATAGAAGAATAAAAGATGTCTAAACTAAGGATTGCTGAGCCAGTTGTTAATGGACATCTAAGAAGGCAAAGGTTGAGTTGGAAAGAGGTTTTATGACTAGAACAAAGGGTATGTTGGCCACAAACAAAGAAGATGTTTTTAGCAAGCAGAAAGAAGTCTCAAGAAAAGCAAAAGATGCTAGAGGCAAACAAAAAATATGTTTTTACCAAGTAGAAAAAAGGTCTAACAATCTTCCACTGCAAGAAAACAGAAAAACAACTTTAAGCTTAAAATGTAACATACTAACTTGATATGATTGGGTAGGAATAACCATAATATGGTAACGATAGTACTTACGATAGGCTAGAGGTAATGGTAAAGGTATTGTGTACGATGCTGATTGGTTATTATGTATTAAGATGCTTAGTAAAGCAAACTATATAATGCATTGTAACCAGAGCTAAAATGGCTTCAGGCATGCCAAAGCTGTAGCTGGCAGCTTTGGGTGTGGCTCTGTCACCCACATCCCAGGACTCCTGTAACATCTTTGAAAAAATAAACAGCATTTTAAAGAGATGCCTGTTGTCCCAACATCCTTCATCTACATTCTTCTACAGTCTTCAATAGGGGTTCAGTCAGGAGTGTGTGTGTGTGTACCTACCAGGCATCCATAAGGGGTGCTTTGTCCTTGCATTCTCTAAGGAAGAGCAAGCCTGGCTGCAGGAGCAGGATGTTGTCCCTGTCCTCAGAATGGCTGTCCTGGCTGCCTCTTACAAGAGACAAGCTACCCTCACTGGTTCAGAAGCCCTGGCTCCTCCTTATGAGAGCTTGCACCCCACTGAATTCCAGAAAAAAAGGATTTGGAGAATAAATATCAGGTGGGAAACATGGAGAAATAAGTGCTTCAGCAGGGAGGTGAGACCAGGAGGAGAAACTTCTGCCCAGTCTTCCTGCCAATATATGTAAATCAACAATAATCCAGCCTTATGAAGGGTGTGTGAGAAGTACAATGATGTGTTGCCATGAGAAGAAACAGCGGCCAAAACTCAGGATAGGCTTGGAAGTAAAAAGTCGAAGGTGTAATTTTTTTATTCCTTGCTTTGTATGTCTGTATTTGGACATACAAGGAACAGAACAGAACAGAAAATCTTTTTCCATGAGTCCCACAAAGGAATATGCACCTGACAGTGCAGGAAATCTGTGCTTTGTCCAGGGATCTTACTGGCCACTGTTTTCTTCTTCCCCCAGGGGTGTCACAATGCCAATGGAGTGATGAAGCCATGAGTATAAACAAAATGTGACTCAGATCTGCTTTAGGATATGTCTATATTATTACCTTTTTTTTTTCTCATTATTACATTTGATCTCATTCTCTGCTCATCACCAGACATGCCAATTTTGCAGCCTTGCCACCTATCAGTTTTACAGCAGACAACACAGGACTGGACCCAGCCTCCTTGCAAGCATGCTGAGGAGCTCTATCCCAGCATCTATCCCAGCAGTGAAAAGATGAGGTGGCAATGCATGATTTTGCCCTCAGCTGTTCTGCTGTGAACTGCAGTTAATCCCCTAGTGAAGTTATGCCTGCAGAATAAGCTGTGTGTGGGCTGTGAGGATCTGATCTGTTGTATCTCACAGTTTGTGGAGCAGTTTCCCATTTCCCTGATTTGGAAGGGGGAAATGAATCCTGTGGTTAATGGCTGCTGCCTGAGCCCTACTAAATTAGAGCTACTTATCTAAATACAGCAGGAAGACTTCCTTCTTGGAAATGTATGATCCAAGTTGCCTATGCTTATTTGCAAGACCACTTACCTTTGTATAAAAACCCTTCTGCTGGATCCAAACCCATTTTGTTCCCAATATTACTGCAGGACGGATTCTGATTTTCTCCTTACCTGGTGCCATATGCAAGCCACTAGCAAAGGGAGTAAAGCTCAGTACTTGGTGTACTTCTCACAAGTGCACAACAATTCAGTGGAAGGGCTGAAGTCATGGCCAAAACAACTTGCTCTATTTTTGAAGGTTTTTTTTTTCCCGTGGTTTGCCCAATTCTGTGACAACTTAGGGTAATGTAAAATTTTGGTGGGTGATGCTTGAAGGTCACAACATGCCAGGTAGTATCAGTGCTGATATTTCTTGTCTGAGTTTATCTGAGTTTATGCAGAATACATTGGTCTATAGCTACCAGATGGTATTGCCAGGAATTAATGTAAAGCACTTCATGTATCACATACAACTGCATAAACAGGTTTACAGACTAACACTGTAAACACTGAATGGGAAGAGATCTGTGTTGGTATCACTCACTACTTGCAGCAGCATCACTCAGCTCTCCTGGCTTCATCCCAGCTGAGGGAACTCAGTCAAACAGAAGAATCCCACCAAAACATCTGGAAGGGGCTTTTGACATTATTTTTTTCTCTTCTGCTAAGGATGTTTGGGGTGTGTGTAGGAAAATGTCTTCAGCTCTGAAGAATGGCACAGTGTAATGTGATAACAAACACTGTGAAGGTTATCAGTGATATAATCAAATCTATCTGTGGGACAAAGACACTCAGTGTACAGCTAATTAAAACTTGTTTCTTCTCTGCCTGTTCTTATTCAGTGGCCATTATTTAGAACTGATCTACAAGGCACTGGAGCGGAAAGTTAACTCAATATTTTAAGACTAGCTCTGTCCAAAACCTTGTCATGAAAGAAACCACATAGTCTTTTTCTTGTGGGCTGCACGAATGGCAGATCAGGAAGTAATTTTTGGGAATTTTTCCCAATAAGCTTATAAGGTCAGTTATAAGACAGGCATCTGGAAAAAAACCCAAACAACTGAACAAAAAACCCACCAAAGAAACAAACAACTTCCAAACCAAACCACCTAAAAACCACTACCAGACTCCTAAACTTGCCCTTTTTAAATTTCTTTGAGCTGGTCTCATTATTGCAATGGCAATATATAAACTCTGTCTTGTCCTGTAATAAAATGTGCACCTGTATCTCAAATGGATCTCCAGCATTAATTTCTTACGCATTACTGTATTTTGTTTTTTCTTCCTTCCCTGAGTGTCCACACAGCCACTTCAAAATATATGTAAGACAGGAGACATATAAGACACATATAAGACAGGAGACTGGGGAGTTTTGAGGCCAAGCTCTGTCAAGGCAGTGCCTGTGATTATGGAAATCATGGAAAAGTGAAGGGGGTGCACTGTTGTTCCATGTTTGGTGCAAAGAGGAGTTCAGCACCTGTCCCCAGCAATGTGAGCAATCCTTCCTGGTGTGGCACTGCTATGATTTTTGTTTCCAAAAGCAGGACTTGTGCAGCCCAGTGTGGTGACAGCCAGCTAGACAATGACTGCTGGAGTAGGACTGATCCGTGAATGGTGCTAGTAATACAAATTGTAATTTGTACCCTGGAAGTGCCAAGGGCCTCTTGCCCTGCTATGCTGGGCATGGCATGTATGTGGAGCAAGATTCATGAAAGGCTCCCGAAGGCATGCAAAGGCTGATGGAGAATCCTGGGGAAGTGAAGGACTGTTCAAGGTCTCAGAACAGGATGGTAGTTCAGCTGGCAGTAGAATTTATAGAGGAAACTCTGCTGCTGTGGCAGCTCCCCTGTTGAATTTCTTTAATTCTTAAAGCCAGGATTTTTCCTCTAGACTCAGAGATTATTTTGCTTATTAAACTGCCTGAGCAAGAGGTCTTTGTTTTGAGACCTGTTGAGTGCTTTCCCATTCCTTCCATAAGGCAGGCATATGTGGGTTGCATTTGCTAATTCCTGGTTTGTACTTCAGTGATGTATTCCTGGCCTGTGCTGGGGCACTTCTCAAAGGTGATGGTATTGTTGACCATCTCCTTCTTCACTATGTAAATTCAGGGAATGACACAGGGACACCCCTTCTCCCCAGCCAATAGGAAGGGATTGTGGAGTACTTTTTTTTTTTTTTTTTTGTCAGCTGCTGTCAGTATTAGAAATGTCAAGTTCTGTTGGTATTTTTGACAAACAGACCTCTGCATTCTCTACAGTTCCCTGCTTCCTCTCCCACTGTGTGGTTTCACAGCAGCAGCTGTTGATGGTACCTTTCTGTTGTCTGGCTTGTGATGTGTTCTCAGGAGTTATGGGATCTCTGAGATAAAGGAGCTGAGATAGAACGTTGGAATTTGAGAGTTTGCTCTTGACTCAGTCAAAATCGGAAGAGTTTGGCATTGATATGACCAGACTGTGAAATATGAGTAGTGATTCTTGCAAGTGGCCTGTGACTTGGGTGGGAGGACAGATAGAGACAGTGCTGAAGGCAATCTTGCCCCTGATACTTTGCAACTGTGCTAATTACCAAAGAGTAGGAACAGCCTTGCCCTCACAGCTGTGGGTGTGAAAAAAGAGTGAGTGAGCTGGGACAGGGTCAGTTGGAGTCTGATGTGAGGAGCAAGGGACAGAAGGTCCTGCAAGGGACAGAAAGGGTAAAGTGGCTCTGCTGGGGGCAGGAAGGAGTGAGCGAGAACTGCAGAAGGAAGAGAGAAGAGCAACATCCAGAGCTGCCCATGGGAGACTACACAGAAAAGGTATGAGAGACTTTTAGATAACAAGGTGCTGATGCTTGAAGCTTTCTTTGGTGTTAGTCGTGCCTCCTCTGTCAAGTCTGTGCCTTTTTAGGAAGACATTTAGCTCTGCTTCAGTGCCTTCAGGAGCTGGAGAAGTCACTGGGTCTCTATGTACCAGCGTTGGAACTCTAATGCCCTACTTTCCCTTTTTAGAAATGGTCACCCTTTGTGTTTCTGAACTTGCCTGGCTTTGGCCCCTGGCCATGAGGTCTCGTCGTGCCTTTTCCACTGGATTAATGAGACCTCTAGTACCAGAACATTCCCCTTGTAAACATTGGTCATATCTTCTGATACTTTTAATAGACTTCAGTTCCATTTTCTTACCATAGTTCAGACTCTCTGGCTTAAGTCATTGTGCTTCTAGGAGTCTGCATCTCCATCCCTGTTTTTCAAGGTGTGGATAATGATACTCAGGGTTTTGTCTTCCTGTTTTCCATCCTGTGTTTTTTTGCAAGCTGCTTTATGCCAGGGACATTTCCTTATGATAGCTTTGCGGAATTTCTGGCCTGTGAGTTCTTGACCTTGGCTGGGAATTTGAGGTGGCTACTGAGATATAAGTAACAAAATTTAAATAAATACATTTGAACTCAGAGCTTCCTGTGTTCCCCTCCAAGTTTTAATACTCATTCAATTAAGAAAATAGCACATTCCCACACTGCTACTCAACTTGAATTAAAACATCATAATGTAAATCATATTTTATTAATTTTTTAATTACTAGGAAACACATTAAGGAAAAGCCTTTCAGGTAAGGTTCCAAATTTGCAATAGTGATGATCTGAGGGAAAGTGATTGTTTGCCATGAAGTAAATTATGCATTAGAGGAGCCTTTTAGTATTCTTATTTAATATCCAATATTGATATATTTATCAGTCTACAGAAGCTGCAGTACTGTAATATGCAAATCAATTAAAACTATAATTAAAGTGAATAATAGGTACAAGCACTAGGACTTGTGACAAAATGTGTGTGTATATATATAATCTTCAGTTTCCTTGTATCTCCACTCTGCAGTGACTGATGCTATTTTAAGACTAAAAGGAACTTCTTTGGGCATAGAAGTTGCATAAAACAGAATAATTTGGCTGTTAGCCTGTGCAAGCTGCAGATGATGCATCACTTCCATTTGCTCTTTTAAAATACGTCTGTTTATGCTTTAGCCAAGCATACACAGAAAAGCTTGGAAGAAAGGGCAATCTTCACACCACTCACATTCTCTGTTGAAATGAGAACTGCTTGGTCAGGATTGAGAAAATAGGTGGCAGTGCCATACAGGATCCAGGCAGCTGGATTTTCATCAGTGTTCAAGAGGCAGCAGTTTCCAATGAACGTTTGGCTCTGTATGTTTGCTGTGTGTCATTTGCAGCAGTATTTTTTCAAGCAGGCAAAAGCCAAGGGTTCCCTTGCTCAAAAAGCCAGTACTAGCTAGAATGCCTGGATGCTGAAAGTTGTGGAGGTTTTTCCTCTTTTCTGAGGTACTTAAATAGGTAGAAATTCTCTAGAAAATACTGCCCTTCCTTTCCTGATCAAGGGGTAGCTGGATCCTTATATTCTGCTCTCTACAAATGGCAGGTCAAAGGAAGTTAAATCCCTCCCAGTAGTTTGGAACACAGTGACTCTCACTTCTTCAGCTTCCACAGAATGACAGAAGAAATGTCTAACACAGATGCCCTGCATGATGCTGCAGCACATAAGGTCTCTGTGCTGGCTGTCATCCTGGAAACAGCCAGAAGGAAAAGCAGGAAACTGCTCTCTGTGCTACAGGCCCTTGGATGGAGACCCCTGATACACCCACATTCCCTGTGGATCTGGCCCCATGACTGTCCACAGAGTTAGTGGGTATAACAAAACCACACTCAGCCTTCCTTATCATTCCTTGCTCTAGAATTTAGGAGAATATCTGTAGCTGTCCATCTCCAGCATCATATAACTCTTGATGAACTCTCAACTATGGGCTGCTACCTCATGTTTTTTCTCTTTTCCATTGGCCTGTTGTAAATGGAGGAAAAACATGTAAGTGCAGGCAATCCCAAGTCTGTGGTCAGGAGTAATTTGGCATGGGTTTTATATGGTGTGGAGGAGAGGATAGGAAGACAATCTTCTGCTGGCTTCTTGTTTTAGGCTGGGAAATCAGAACACTAATCCAAGCACTCTCTGAACCTGGTTTCTCTCACAGCAGCCCCAGCAGATCCCAGGGATATGTGGCAGATTCTGCTCTGCAAAGATTGACAGCTAGACTTCAAGAGATCTCTGCTTCTGGTTCTTGATTCAAGTGTGGTGTTTATGGCTGGGTTTGCTTGTAAAAAGAGATATGCCTTTAAAGGTTATTTTGGGGACTTTTTCCTCCCCGAAGTAGAGATGTTACAAAAGTATCTTGGGCAGCTTCTTTTTCAAACTTCATTGAGTGTAAAGCAAACAATGGGTTTGAATCAAAGTGATAATTCTCAGTTTGCACCTGAATTGAGACTAATTCGTATTCAAACTGAGCTACCTCAGTCAAATTAAATACAGATCCCTTTCTTTGCCTAACTTCTTTTTAAAAGGAATAAGATAAACCCAGGTAAAGTAAAATCAGAAAGAAAGCAATGTCAGTGTTTGCCCAGAGCTCAAGTCCACTTGAGATATTACTTAACCTCTGAGCTAGAAAACTCTTCAGTATAGAATTAGTTCATAAAGTAGGATAGATTTTCTTTTGTGGTATTTCTTTTCAGATTGTCTTTCTAGAACAGAATGAAAATTTCCTGAGGTTTGAGTATTTTTTGTAAAACGTGATTTTTTGATTGCTTTTTGTTTTACATACTGGATGTTTCTTTGCTGTCTTGTGATATCTTCCTAGCAGATGGTATGGTTTGTAGTGTGGGAATAACAATTGAAATGCACTTCATCCCTGAATTCAGTATTTCTGGGGCAGCATGTTTTCATGCGCAGAAAGGGAGGCTGACTTAAGCATGGCTCAAGAAGTGGAAAATAGAGGTATATCATACTCTTGTCAAAATCTGAAGGAAAAATAAGTATCTTCTCACAGAAGTCTTTCATACTTATGATACCTGGGTGGTTTGTTTGCACTTTTAGATGTTGTTTTGAGATTTTTTTTTTTTTGGAGGGGTACACATCTTTTTGTTCATCTGGCTTTTCACTAACTAATTCTTTATCATAAATGTCATATGACTCTGCATATCCTGCTTAATCTTCCCAAAGACTTTGCAAGGTCATTTGGGGCACTCTGTACTACCTTAAAAAAAGTAAATTACTTTCTTAGTGCTATACTGCAGTGACCATCTTAAAAAAAAAAAAGAACAGTGGAACACAAAGTGATAATCCAGTCTATTAGAACAAAATCCCCCCCAAAAAATCATGACATTTGAGGCATGGGTTAGACTTCTTCTAATGAAATTACTCATGACCACAGCAAAAACACCTAATTTAGTATCCCATTAAGTTCTGTTCACTGCAAAATTTTCATATTTTTAAGTTTTAGGTCTAGTATTGTATGCTACAACTAAATTTCACTGCTGTCCAGGATTCTGGGTCAATAGACTCTCTTGGCTAGAGGAAAATTATTTTCTTCTGGACTTCACTGCTTCTGAATAGCTTAGAACTCACAGCTCTCCTTTCCTGATGGATTTGTCTTAGTTCATGAGAGTAAAGGTTATACATTCCAAGCCAGGCTTTATATTATTCCCTGCTATGAAGAGAACTTGTTTGATAAGAACCTGAAATATAGAAGGAAGAAGGATGTAAAAATCAGAGTATTGGTCTGGCTTTGAGGTCTTTTTTTATAACTTCACAGGCTATTGTGTTTTTTATTATTAGCAATATGGATGTTGTTTCATGTAAATAAGTCTTTATCTTGATTTATAGTGCACCCTGGATTGTCAATTAGAATAAGATGTGTTGAAATTTAAAAGATAAATTATACAGGAGCAAAGTACCTTGATCCTCACGTAGCACTATCCACTTTAGAGCTGTTAATGTCAAACTATGATTAAGAAATCAAATGAAGCCCATGCTGGCAAGAGAAGAGAGTATGCTCATGTTGGGAAGTAGGACTGCACCTATGCGTGTGATGCCAAACTTCAGGATTTATCCTGTCTCTGCTTCCAAAATATGCACCACCATCTAAATTTTACTAGCTGGGAAGTTGGTCTGCTTACCTATGGAAGCCATGGAAAAATTCTGGCTGTTTTTGTAGCAAAAACGTTTTTTTAAGAAAAAAATGAAGAATGTCTGTAATTTTTGCAGATTAGACCTTCTGTTGTACTTTTCAAGGCATATCTTTCTAATATTACTACAGGAGAAAGTAGATTATTAGACTGCAGATGTCTGAATTGCTTCAAAAGCACAAATACATTTGTTGTCTTATATGTGTGTTACAACTGTTTGGGGTTTATTTTTTCTTGAAAAAACATTTCAGATGAAGTAGGGTAAATAATATGAAGAATGCCGGTGGGATATTCATTAAGTGCTCTGCCTGGAGAGCTTTGAATTTTGTCCTGGGTTGCAGTGTAGGATGTACACAAAGTATTTATTCTATCACCATCTTCACGAACTGTTGAAACCAAGTGGGGCAGTGCTCTAGTGTAGGGCTGTCTTCTGCTAATGGCCCATCAACGCCTGGCCCATGAGTCACAGATAACTCCCTCCAGGGGTTATCTCTGTTTAATGGGCCATCAAGGACCCACTTCACACTCATCATCCCATTGTGAGATGCTCTGCCCAGGGAGAGGAGCCAAGCATTCTCACCTGGATATAAGCTGGGATTTGGAACAGGACAGGCAGCCCTTACCTACTGGATTCCCAGAGGACCAGAGCTACCAGACCCTTTTCTACAGGATCACTGCTTCAGGATGACCACCTCATCTGGACTGTTTCCACAATCCTGCTCAGGTTGTATTCTGACTCTGCCAGTGGTCCTTTGTGTTATTGCATTTATTTTATTTTTACCTTTTTACCTTTCTTCTTATTAAATTGTATCTCTGACTTGGAGCCTCTCACTCGTTTTGCTTTCAAAACACAACAATTTACTTTGTATTTACTTTGAAATTAACTCATAACAAAGTGAAAATCTTTCAAATACTGAAAAGGCTAAGAAAGTAGTTCTGCAGTGATTTTAAACTTGGTATTTTTTTAAAAATAGTTTTATAATATTGATCCTTGAAAACTCCTATAAAAATCTTATGTGGTAAGAATATATTTTCATGTGTGAATAAACAGTATTTCCTACAAGAGGAAAAACTCTTCTGGGGAGCAACAGTTGGTCCATAGAAGTTAAACAAGTGAGTGGGTTTTGTAAATTCTTTGAGAAGAGAATGGATCTTCTCTAAATACAATGACGAGAAGAAAATGTAGTCCAAATAGGTTCTATAGCCAAGCCTAGCACTCAGGAGAATAAAGGCAGAGGACAAATACAGGGGCATCAACATATACCTCCATGAACTACCACTGCACTCAGATGAACATGCATGTGGTTTATTTACATAGTGAGAAAAGGAGAGCATGTAGATTGCTAGCTAGGAGGGTATTTATTTTATTTTTTAATCTAACATCATGAGATACACCTAAATATTTCAGTACGTGCTTGATACCTTCACTCCTGGGACTACCTCTCACACCAAGCCTTCACTCTAAGAAGGTAACAGATTTTCAGGACTGGGTGTGAGAGGGAAAGTGAGACTTGCTTTCTGTTCCTCACTTTGTCACTGAGCTGTTTGGTGAACTTGGAGCAATTGTTTAATTTCCTTGTGCTTGTGAGAAACTTAGTGGAGAATCCTGTGTGTTAGAGATGTGTAATCCCTACTTAATATTTATGGATGCAAATTTACCCAGAGCTGCCATCTGCTTGCATGTGCAGCACCTAAAGAATTTCATGTAGGAAACTGGGTTTGGCTGTGTTTAATGCTGACACTCTGAATTTGTGTAAGTCTTGGCAAGTGATTTTAGTTGGAACTGCTCTTATGAAATAAATGAGTCCTGTCACATCTATTTAATAGTATGTAGAGAACAGTTTAGGGAAAACAGTTCAGAAATGTAGTAATCTGAAATGAGAGTGATATTTCAGCTCATTCACTCGGAAGCTTGTGTTCTAGGTTAAGCTTTGATGCCAACAGTAAGGCAGCTCTCTTGACAATGCAAGTGGATCCCAAGGATTCCTGTGAGTCAGGAATTTGATTTGGACTCTCTTGTAAATGACAGTGTCTGAGCATCCCCTGCCATCCTTTTGATGTGGCTGTTCAGAAGAAAATACCATGTACAGAACAAATTACCCTCTTCCCCCAACAACCCCATGCCTGTTTTTCCAGCTGACACTTGACCAGACCTGGACCTGTGTAGATTGTGAGCTTTGGAGAGATAAAAGGACAAATAATGCTGTAGGGAGAGGAAGCAGGTCAGATTTTTTTTTTTAAACTCCAACATTGCTGTTACTTCACTGGCTTTGAAATCTCAACTTAATGTAAGGAAAATAAATCATTGTAGAACTGAGGCAAAAGAAGGGATTTACAGCCCAAGGTGAATCAAATGCAAACCACAAAATCTGCCAAAGAGATCTGATTCCAAGGCATGGGAATTTTTTTTTAAATGTATTTCCTATACCATTTGACATGACAGGAAATCAAATGAAAATCACCTGTAGCTCAAGAGGTAGATCATTGGTGAAGAAAATATTGGAGAAAATTATTACTTTCACAGGATTTATGCATCTTCTCCATTCCCATTCTGCCTCCCAACTATGCACACTCTTTAATCTACTTAGATGATTAAGACCAAGAGACAGACAGATTGCAATGCCTGCTAAATCCACGGTGGAAAAAAAGCAGTGGAATAAAGAAAAAGTATTAAAAAATCCCCAGTCATCAATGGCAAGCAAACAAAAAATCAAAAAGCCTCTGGAAGTGAGACATATTTTGTGAGAATTTCGCCTTCCCTAAACTAAACAAATAAATACTTTAATGAGCCATCTTAAAAAGGAAGCTGGTGGTTGTAATAATATCCCCCCTTCACCCAGAGGAGAGGTTCCATTCTGTTTCTTTTTCACATCTGTGGCAAAGGTCAGCTATTGAGCGTGACTTGTCTTTGCTACTGTGGGAGTCTCTGTGTGTCTCTGCTACTGGCTGCTACTGTCCCAAATGTTTATTCTTTTTTTTTTAAGGCTTCAGGATTCCAAATGTATTGGGAGAGGAAATACATCAGGAGAAAAAAAAAAAGGGAACCCACAAACAAGGTTAAAAGCACAAATAAAGATGAAGAAGAGAAATGGAAAGGGGAGGAGAAAAAATGAGTGGGGGATCAGTCCAATTTTCTTTGCAGAGGTATTGCATTGTTGGGGCTGTCTGGCAGTGTTCCAGGGCTTCAATTGAAAGTGAATTTCTCTTATTGAATTCCATCCAGAGATATCATAACCTCAAAAGGCTACTATTACCCAGAGGGTTTCAGATGAAACCATCTGAGCGTGACTCTCGAAATGCAAGAAGTCACAGTTGTTGTTTGACAGCATGGGACCTGTCAAGGACCCTCTTTCCAGACAATTGTTTACATAATCCTTCCACCCACCCTATTGAGGTGAAAACACTTCCATTGCAGGCATTTTTACCTCAGCAGGTGCAGAGGAAAAAAAAAATTAAAAAAGGTCAAGAAGGTGTGGTGAACTCTGCAAAACCATCCCATGCCTTGATAAGTGATATTTAAAAATTGGTTTTTTGATTGTGTGTTGGAAGGCAGTGAAAGAACTCTGGCTTTCAATTAACCAGGTTACCCCTGTTGTAGCGATTGTTATAATATAACAGAATGGCAAGTAAAAGACCAAATTGTTTGGAAAAGACATTAAAAAAAATGCGGCCACAAACCTCAGCAAAACCACATCATCCATCCTCAGCCTTCCCTGTTGGTGTAAGAGTGAAACGCAACCACTGCTGGTGGGAATTGCTGTCATGTACCCCCATCCTTCACTGGGTGAGGTGATGGGGCTGAGAAAACTTGAAAATGAGTGGTATCCTTCCTTCAACTTCTGGAGAGCAACATCGTGCCAATCTTACTAGAGACATCCAAAATTAATTGCTAGTTTGGAAATTTTGGCTGGTCTCCATAGATGCTGTAATAGTGTGTATGAATGCATATTTTCAACAGATTTTGAGTTTTTTGGCTGCTGATAGACTGACTGTGTAGAGCCCAAAGTGGAGTTGTAATGATCCTCCTACACTTACTAGGAGGTTGTGATGTAAGAGGAATTGATGTAAGAGATGGGTAGTGTGTGTTTTTACTGAGCACAATAGTAGCAGAAGATTAGTAGTTGTGTTTTGACACAAGCTCCACTCACAGACTGTCTATCAAGAGGGCAGAAAAGTTACAGTGAAAAGAGGAGGAAGTCATAAAGTGTGCACTAGGCAGGCTGCATAAAACACTCGGGGGAGGCAAATGGAAATGGATTTGACAAAGATCTGTTAAGAAGAAAAATGTATCAAAGTGGCACGTGGGAGAAAGTTATGGACAGCTCAAATGAAGTACAAGGTTTTCCTTGTGTGTAATCACAACACACCATGTTTTTAGGCACGGAGGGAGCTCTAGTTGACAGCAATGTAGCAATGGACAAGTTAGTTCAGAAATCTTTTGGGATCAGTTTGGAATTGGTGACCAAAAGAGAAGCTGAACTTTAACTGCACTATGTGGGTGAGAAGATAAATGTCTTATGATTCACTGCTCAGCAAAATCCCTGGTGGAGATGAAAACACCTTTAAAAATTTCCTTCAGTGTCAAGCCTTTCTAGGAGAAAAAAAGGAGAGTAGATGAAACATTTTTTTACATTTGTCTTCAAGCAGGAGAGACAAGATGTAGGTGTGACATTGATCCATTTGAACTCCTCAATACACCCACAAGTACTCACTTGTAAGTTTTGTTCAACAGAGTGTGAGACCAAGATAAGAAGTTTGATGAGGTGTTTATGAACAGCTCATGGAGCAAAGTATTACAGACCACATTTAGGACAGACTGGTGAGTGTCAGATGAATGTAGATATGTGGTGGAATAATGGATGTTGTGTGGAAAACGGCACTAAATCTTGGAAACATAATAGCATCCCTAAGTCTCTAAAAGCCAAAATCTTTTTTTTTACGTGTAAGGCAGAAAACAAAACTGAGGAGTAACTTTACTAGACAGGAAATATATGAAGGAAAAGATGGTACAAAAGAGAGCATAAGTACATTTACCTGTCTGCAGAGAATCTTAATTTGTAAAACTATTGCATGTTGAAAGGTGTTTCTGGATATAAAATTTTCAACTCCACACCTTGAAACTTTTTGAGTGAAAGAAATTCTGCTGGCAAACCAGAAAGGCTGAAGAAAATGGAAGATAAAAAAGCAAGGAATACTCTGGTTATTTGCCAGATTAAAAGAACACACTTGTAAAGGAGCATACAAAGTTTGGGAAATGCAATGAGACTTTCCTATAAGGTCAGAAAAAAACTTAAGGGAAGTTATAAAAGTTATTTATTTTGAGGTTCTGTTGGCAATCTCTCCCCAGTATTGTATTTTCTATTTAGACACTGTTAATTTATCAGTCTGCTTAGAACTGGCCATTTGCTTCAGGTCATTCAGACACATCAGAAACAAAACAGGGAAGGAAGTTATGCGGGAAAAAATATACCCTTAAGGAGTTACAGACTATTAATACTAAAATGCTCCCCCCCATATTTTAGAACTCCATTTGGGAACTTTGGAGCATAGCCTTCTTTAAGACCATTGCAGACAAAACCTGGTATCTGCTGTCTGTGACCACAGTGATGCAAAGACTGTGACAGTGTACAGGACTGCACAGTGAGAGGTTTCTTGGGGCAAAAAAAAAGAGCTGTAAGCTTGTATTTCTTAATGCTGAGTAGGATTTTGAATTCTAAGTGGAGAAACATATTGATGAGCGCTCTAAGAGCCCTGTAGTAAACTCTGCAAAATCCAGTTCTATTGGAAGTTAGTCAATATACAAGATACAATAGCATATGGAACAGATGCTAGAGTTCTGCTGCAAGAAGAATACTAATTCTGGATATGTGCCTGATCCAGATGTCCTTTCATAAAAACAAGAGTTGCAGTTATCATCTTGGAAGCCATAGTAAATCCATAAATATAATAACACTCAGCAAGAGCAGAAAATGTATTAGTGGCAAATTTGCAAGACATTTGTTGCTCTTTAACTTCTTATTTAAGTGGGCATAATTTTGTTGATGGTGCCTTTATTTCTGTCAGGAGAGGACTTCGGCATTGCTAATCTCCTCTAATTAATGAAAACAATCATATCTCAATTGCAGTGAACTGTATGAGCTGGGTAATTAAAGTGTTAGAGATCTGAGAGGGTGAGTTTGTGCAAAAGAGAGCTACTGACTGACTCTACCTGTCTCTTAGTGAGGAAAAGCATTATTTTTGTGGTAATCTGGAATATGAAGATCAGTGGTTTTATTATTTTGTGAAGTTTCTCCTCAACAATAGGAAAAGATATTAACTGATTTCACTGACTGATGGAGGTTTTCTGCTGTGGGCTGGGAACTTACAGGTGTTAGTCCCACTGAGGTTCTGTCTTGTCCTCCTATAGTAAGAGTTGTTGGAAGTTATAGATGCACTATTTATTTGTGATATTACTTCCTTCCCCCCATACATTATGTCAGGCTGTAATAATTAAGCAGGATCTGTGAACATATTTTCAAACAAAAGGGTTCCTGGCAGAAGAAAAGTGGTATTTTTGTATTATGTTAATTATTATCAGTATATTAGTTAATATTCCAAGCCAGTACCTATTACACATGTGATCTGTCAGGGGTGTCATAGTTGAAAACTGGAAAATCATGAGGCACTGCAGTAGTTCAGATGAACTCAAATAAGTGTATATCTCCCCTGGAATTGGACACTTTGCTTTTTATTCTCCTAAAAGGAAGAAATGAGAATTTTTGAATGGAAATGTTTTTTCCTGAAACTACATGTTTCACTTGAAGCCCTTTCTCACCTAGAAAATTCCAACCCATGAGTGCAATTATGATTAAATCTTGCCCTCACTGTTAGTGAAGCTGGTAGTGTTTGTTGTGACTTTATCCCATGGTACAAGATGTAGCATTTCAGCAGGTGCTTGCTGCCGTTCTAGCTCGGCTATACTCTAGTTCAGGTGCTCTCTGCAGGAAGTGCTTGGAAACAGCAATGAAAACAAAATCACAGGCCACTAATTGGAATGAACCTGGATGTTCATTTCTTGTCTGGCAGTGCTGACACGGCATTTCTGTGTCATTTCTCTCCCTCAGATTTTATAAATCAATTTTTTTTCTCAGAGGGGAGAACAAAAATCCTAATTTCAGAATTTGTAAAACTAAGAAAGAACACACTTGATTTGTGGCTGTCCTTACCAATCTTTCATCACCATATATTCCTTGATATATATATCACTGTATATTTCTTGATACCTTTCCATGAAATAATTTTAGGTAAGATTGTGAACAGAAATATTCCTCTGCATCTCAGGATAAAATATTTCAGTGTCACTGAATTCAAAACAGCAGGAAATTTTTCCACTGTGTTGATTCTGTACAGAATAATTCCTATTTAGTAGAGTATTTCACAGGACAAAAGGAAATAGTTTCATGCAGAAATGTATCTGAGTACTTTAGTTTCTGAGCAGAGTTTAGAGACCCAGTAGAGGAAATATAATTTGAAACTGCTGTTTTTGCTTATACAAGATGCTGTCTGCTGGACTGCAGAGATTTACTCACCCTTGGGTATTATCACAGCAGGTGTCAGCCTTCAAAAGTGAGAGAGGACTGGAGGACTGATACTTTGAAACACTGGCATTTAATATTTTTTTCTGTTGGAATCAGATTGAGCTGATGTATTTTGATCCATGCCAGAGCCTCTTTGCTATAAATGGTTCCATTGCATCAAAATGTAAAGGAGGGAGATAAATCTCATGGCTGGTGTGCTGGTACTCTCTCTATGGTAGAGACAGCCTGGTCCTGTCTTAGCAAAATGACAAACTGGTTTCATCAATTCCTTTTTATCACCACTGAGCTTTGAATCATCAGGGAAACATGATTTGGTTTCTGGTTTTAATTTTGTTTTCAAAATATAGGCAGCAACACATCTCTATACTTGCCATCAAAAGAGTGTGTGATAGTGCAGTGACAAAAGATGTCTGAAAATGTTGCATTAATTCTTCTTGTCTAGTGGAAATATATACTGGGGCAATCTTCAGGTAAAAGAATTCAGGAGAAAGGGTTGTCCTTAGGATGAAAAGGGCACTTTTAGACCCTGGCCTGCGTGAGCCATCAAACAGAGCCAGGAGACATGGCTTCATACTGAGTAACACATGTTGAGACCTGAGAAAACAGGGCTCATGGAGTTCCATGGCAGCAGGTTACTCAGCTCATTTGATCATAATTCAAACCATTTGTGTGACTAATGATGCTCTCAGATGTTTGGCAGAATAAACTAATCAGCTGTTTAACAGCAGCACAGCTTCTCTGTGGCTGCCATGGATCCAAGGGATTCTGCTGCAGTCAGAGATGCAGCTCCTCTCTCTGTGTTTTCCTTAACTGTGTAGTTCAGTAGCCTTTCAGCAGACCTATCTCTAAAACATTTCAACAGGAAGAAAGAACATGCTTGGGAAAAGGCACTCTTGAACAGTTGCTGCACATCTGGTTTAAAGTCTTAGGGGTGAGGCTGTGTACCAAGTCAGCATGTGTCCTGGTCCATCTGAAATGGTGTGAATCAAAGTCTCAGAGATGAATGCCTTATTGTGTGGTTTGTAGGTGTCTCTCATGCTCATCCAAGCCCATTTCAGGTTAAAAATCACTCAAGTTGCCTGAAAAATGAACCAGATGATATAGTCATAGTAGTTTGGTTTTAGTTTTTTTGCATTGCAATCTCTCTTCTTCTTAGTTTGTTTTTCTTAAGGGAAGACTGATGAGACCTACTGGCCCCAAATAGCATTTGGGTATTATAGCCCAGACCCTCTGCTTGTTATTAAAAGGTGCAGCTGCACTAGTTGATATTAGTGAGGAATAGTCACCTGATGCATTTATAAACCAGGTTTCCTCCTGTATTTAGAGAAGAGCTAACCCTGAGAAACATTTATTCTATCTCTGCACTAGTTTGAAAGCAAACCAGTGGGAGATTCCAAGTCAGAACTACAATTTAGTTGGAAAATTAAAATAAAGGCAATAGTACAGAAACACTGGCTTAAACTGAAAGAGTCAGAATAGCACCTAACACGTTGTTGGTCAGGGTAGCAGTCCAATTAAATGGTGCCTAAGTCCCACTGGAGTGATGGGTTGTAGGTGTAGAAGAAAGGATTACAGGTGACCTGGACCCTGATATGTCATGGCTGTGCTAATTACCAAAAAAATAACAGCCTTGCCCTTAATGGCTCACAGCTGTGACTAATAGTGCGCTAAAAGGGGTGGGTTGATTGGTCAGAGGAAGACTTTGAAGAAGGAGACCTGGAGGAAGAGGACCTTGAGGAGGCAGAGGCGCCCTGAGGAAGAAGGAATGACCCAGAGAAACACAAAGAAGAACAACACAAGGAAAAGAGTGGCTGCTGTAAAAGATCTGCTGTGAGGTCAGTGTGGGTCTGATGGGGTCAGAGCCTGCAGTCAGAGGTAGGCAAAAGCCTGTGGCCAGAGGTGTCAAGGGAAATACTTGTAGTCATATTCCAGCAGGGAATAACCAGCAGCCAAAGTCTGTGGTTGGACCCCGCAGTAGGAGCTTGCTGTAGTCAGAGTCAGTGGATAGTTGAAGTCAGGATAACTGAATTGTAATAAGGAATAAACTGGGACCCTTTTCACGTTGTTAATTGAGAGTCTGTCTGTGTCTTGGCTTGTTCCTATCCCTAACCAGAGGTCTGCTGTAACAATGGATGTGGTTCTGTCAAAACAGAGAAAGGTCTTTCTCTGAGGGTCCAGTGGGAGTTATCAAGAGCTCTCGTTCTCTGGGAATCCGGTGGTAGGTGCTGCCTGTGGTCTTCTGAGCCTCAGATTATATACAGGTAGGGATGTTTGGTTCCTCCCCCTGGGCAGAGCATCTCACAATGGGATGATGTAATTCTAGGAGTCACTCTGCGAGACCTTGATGTCCCCTTAGCTAAAATAGCCCTCTGAGGGAGTTATTGGGGATGACTCATGGAGAAGATAAAGAACACTGTCCAATTTATCTTAACAGCTTGTGTAGATGGTAATACATACTTTTGGTAATACCTTACATTGTAACCTCTAAATGTGAAAACCCACCAATTGCTACAAAGGGTATAATCCTGCTGATAAACTGAGCATGTTGAGAGGGTTTCAGGAAACTGAAAGAAGTTGGCATTTTGTTTTTTAACATCTATGTTGTAGGGCCCTGAAAACAGTATTTACAGTAAAATTACTGATGCCACAGAGTTCCACAACTGCAAAACCATAACATTAGTGTTGTGCAGATATACACATTGTCACAATGTATCACTTTGTCCCTGGAACAGAAACCACAGGTACAGTTAATGACGACTTAGGATGAGAGCAGGAGTGCTTTAAAGACAAAAATGGATAGGTTAGCTTGATGACTAATTTGCCAAGGAAGCAAATTTGTCCATTTATGGGATGGGTTTTTTTTTTTTTCAAGTTTTAAAGCTTGATTTAAGTTTCAGTGCAATATATTTAATAGAAAAAGAGGAGTGTCTTTTCAATAGATTTAGTGTCCCTAAAGGTTTTTTTTTTTTTTGCCTGCTGTTTCTGCTGAAAGCAGATTATTTATTTATCCTTTTGTTTGGTCTCTGATACCCTTTTGAAGGAATAGCTGGCTGCACAACCTAGGTCTAGTTTGCATACTAACGATTTTTGTAATTGATCTCTTCAGTCACTGTGGAAGGTTGTCAGCTGCTTCTTTGAAGTTAACTAATGATTGCAGAAGCAGGGAAACTGCAGTAGGAGCCATGATCTCCCTGGTGCTGTAGCAGCACAGCTTCCATGTGCTGGCACTCTCCTGTTACCTTATGTGGTGTTCCTCAAGTGAGCTTGGAGTTAGAAAGCTTTAATTGCTGTTTATATCTTGGGGGTCAGGGCAGTGCAATGATATTTCCTCAAATGGAGAAAAAACAAAAAAGGCCAAGGTAGTTCTCCTTTGTGTCAAAAGCTGGCATATCTGCCAGGCAATTAGCTGGCATTCCTCTACATAAGTTGCACTGGAAGGGTTATAAAGTCTAAAATAGACTTTAAAATCTTCTTTCTCACTTGAATATTCAGATGTGTTCATGTAACTGAAAAATGTATACAGGAGAGGCTGGGGTGGCATCTGTGAGAATTCTTCTGCTGTCCTGGCTGGAGTTTTGGATTAGCTCTTAGAGTCAGCCTATAGAATCAGATACTCATTGTACAGCATGAGTCTTTTCCCCCCTTGTTTTCTTTCCTCTCACTCTGCCAGTATGTTTCTAATAAAGCCCTCATACGCCAGCTTTTGAATAGATGAGGCTGCTTTTATTTCTTCTTTATTTTCCTTTTTATCTGTTTCTCTGCTCTTGTCTGTGAGTACTACAGCAGAGCTCTTTTCTCTGCTCTAGTCACCCTTAACCCATAAAATAAACTACTTTTAAAAGGGCAGGGAAGAAACAATAATAGATGGTCTAATAAAAGATACTGTCTCTCTCTACAAGCCTTCTCTCACTTCAAAACAATACAGCAATGTGATAAAATAAACTGCTGTTGCCATATGTTTTGCTGAAGAACCCCTTCCCCAAGTGGTGACACAGTCACAGTTGTGTTGAATTTGGTGTAGCTGAAGGCTGACCTTTAGAGCTCTTAGTTTGGAAAATGATCATTCTGGGGTGTCACTGTAAGTATTCTTTACTGACAGCTGAGATAATTCCAGTGAGAAAGGAGTAAAAAAAATAATATATATATATACACACACATACAGGTACATATATATGTACACATATATTACATGTACATACACCCTGCTATTTACTCATGTCATCAACAGAACACTGTTGTGATCTTGCTTGTTTTTCCCCTTATTCATCTGGAATAGGTCCTGCTGAAGGAACAGGCTGTGGGAGGACATTTGAGAGGAGAAAGGGTTGTGTAGTTTTCTTGTCACCCTTGCTGTTAAGCTGAGGTTGTGTGAGTAGCACCTTTATGGGACACGATTTGGTTCTAGAGCATTGCATAGCACCTTGGTTTTGTTCTTCCTTTTTTCTCTCTTCTTTCTAAGAATATACTTAAGGCTGGGAAAACACTGGGTTTGTGTTATTTAAAAATTTATTCTTAGCGATGTATTTGTAGCAGGTAAGAAACGTGTTTATCAATCACAGCAGGAACAGGGGTTGTAATTTGCATATCTGCAGGCAGCCATGGCCACGCTCTCTGCATTTGTCAGTCAATGCTTATCTAGACTTGCTAACAGGTACTGAATTCCTGTTTTCTATTGAATCTCAGTTCTGATGTATTAAACAACAGTTGATTAAAGGTGTATTTTCAGAGGGAGTACTTTCTAAATCCATAAACTACCAGGGAATATTGGTTACTTCTAATCACAGTTCATCCTGACGTGTATTGGGCTACCACAAAAGTCAGTGCAAACATCTGTTAACTCTCTAGGCTATGACATTGTGCCCCAGAGTTTGACAAGGTACTCCTGTACTGATGGTGACTAGCAGGGGTGTCTTTGTGTTGACACCACCATAAAAGCTTCATACTCGTAATCCCAGAGGAAGGATTTACATTGTAAAAGAAAACTACACTCTTATTTTTGTCAGTCGTTTGCATGTTGCTATTTGCTTTTCAGAGATTCCGGTTTTTGTTAGTGACATTTGGGGCGGGGGAGCATTGTCTGTGACAGTAGAGATGTCCAGTAGTGCCTTGTGAAAACTGTTATGTGTCTAAACTTGAACACTTTATCCCTTTTATTCCTTCTGCAGATCTGAAATAAAGGATTTTTTTTTCCTTAGGAAATGGGCTTTTTTATCAGGGCAGAATAATATCTATTCTTCAACTACTTCAGGAAGCCAACTAACTGTGCCTCCCTTGCCTAGTTGTATTTCCTTAAGTCTGATGATAGACTTGGAGCTGTACAAGCCTCTGGCATCAATGCAATCAGTCCCTAAAAAGTAATATTTTATGAGTCACTACTTGCAAAAGAGAAAATCTGTTCCCATATAAGAAACAAACAAACTTACCTGTGTCTTTTAATTGACTGCACCCACCTTTGGAGTTGTTAGATATTTACTAAATAGTCTATCATGGGAAATCTGGAGCATTTTCATGCCACATCCATCAAGCCTCACTGCTGAATGTAGAAGTTATGAGGTGATTGAGAGAACCCACAAACTAGATTTGGAACATGCATGGGTCACCAAGAATTTGATCATTTGTGACTTTCTTCCTTTTTCCTGTCATTCGCCAATTTGTTGCTTCTCCTTCCTATTTTAATTCTTATATAGTACTTCTTATTTTCTTTGTTTTCCCTGTCTGCATTGGGATTTTCTTCCTCTTCCTCCCATCCAGCATGATGCTGCTGAGACTGGCTTGTGGTGATTCTGGGCTCTTCTGGCACTGCTCACTGAGATAAAAAGTGACAGCCTGGGAGCCCCCTTGTGTGCTCCAGTGCTTTCAGCCTGTAGCACAGAGCACTATATCAAACACCAGCAGGCCAACTCCTTTTTGTTGCATTAGCCAGTCAAGCATTTTGTGCTGCTGAATGTCATCTTATTTAACATTTTTTTAAACAACTTCTAAAGGTCTTAACAATATGACAGATGGGCTATTGAATGGATGCTTTAATGGCAAAGCATTAGTTTGTTTTTGTTTCATACTGTTTATTGTTAGTTAAGTACTGTTTAAATAAATCAAGCTTTTCCCTCTCTCTTTTACAATGCAGACACATTCAAGAGAAGGTTTTATTCTTCTTGTGATGGCTGTGCATTTCATTCTGTCAGGCAGACACGATATGTGGTGGTCTCATTTCTAGTCAGTCTCTGCCTCACAGGATGTGAACCCAAAGCCTAGGTCATGTCTCTAAAGGTTAAAGTGTGATTTGAGGTTTCTGTCTAGATGGCAAAGTGAAATTTGGAATGACTTTTTTTTTTTTTGTAACCTCCTTTCAAGTTAGAACCTTCACTGCCATCTGTCCTGTCTCTAAACCTAATTTTCATAACTCTCAAGCCTGACTATGGTTACAGTTGAGTCTATGAGAAGGAAGCAGACTGGGGGAACCAAAGGCTTCACCTTTCCAAGGGTGAGAAACCTGAATAATAGGTATGCACTCAGGCTGTCCCTTTGGCACACCTGGGAAAACTTCCTTTTGGCAAGAAGCAGTCAGCTGCCTCAAATCTCCATGTGTCATGCTGGGCACACCTGAGGAGTCAGGACTGAGTTTACCTCCAAAGCAGGTGTGGGGACAGGCAGTGGTGGCTGGCAGGCAGAGTGTGCTGTATCTGTAGCTAATCCAGAGACTTCTTTCAGATATGGTCACTGATTTCTGCTACCAAGGTATTAAATACAACTTCTGGTAACACTGGACTGCTGGATTTAAAAGTTGTGTATGTTAGATTCCAAGAAGTTGCTGAAAGTATTATCTTATATCCTATAGGCAAGTCAGACACAGAATTTCTTGGCAGCGAGAGAATTGTTTTATCAAGACTGAGGGACTACTGTTGGGATGGGGTGAAATGGGAAATAAAATATTTGAAAAGTCAAAGAGAAGCCGTATCCTCCCTGCTGCAGGTGGGAGGTTGGAAAGCAGAGGAGCAGCATTTCCCATCCCTGAGAGTGTTCAAGGCCAGGTTGGATGAACCTCACAGCAAATTGATCCAGTGAAAGATGTTTCAACCCTCCCCATGGCAGGAGGATTGAAATAAGACCTTTAAGGTCCCTTCCAGTCTAGAACATTCTGTGATTCTTTGATGAGTAACTGCTATCCCAGCAGCATCTTCTCTAGCAGAGTCCAACTGGGCCTGAGTTCAGGGGCTGCAGAACTGTGTTTATTTTGCAGCTTGCTGAAGTCTGATGTAGTTGAAGTTGCTGATTTTGCTTCTGCAAAGAGCCCACACTAGCAGTAGATGTTTTCAAGACTTTGGGATGAGTCACCAAGGTACGAAATGCAAGCACAGTGTGCCTCCTCCTCTTTTTCTGACAGCAAAGGTTCATGTCAAGTACCTGTCAGATCAGTCCTTGGCTTGAGTACAGATATTGGCAGTTTGTTTCTAGAATCTTGAAAACATGGCACAAGATCTAAGAGTCAGGAATTTATTGTGGCTATGGAGTCTTAGCTTGTTTTGGACTTCTGGGGAATACTGGGCTGATTGTAGCATTCCAAAGCATGAAAACACTTTGTGTTTCCTTGAGAAAATTCTGAATTTTTGGTAAAATGGTGAATTTGTGGTAAAAATTTGGGTCTGTGGTGCTCATTTTTACAGGAGCAGGTAACACCTCTGGTCTTTTGACCAAATTCTAGTTTCAGTAAACAAAGCTCATCTCTGTGTTACTCCCTTTGCTGTCTCTAGTGGCATCTATTCTTCATTTCATCAGTCATTCATAATTTCATCCATCATTTACATACAGAACTGGGGAAGGAAACACAGGTCTGTTTCTGAGGCAGGGGCCTTAGGTGATGCCATTTGCCCACAATTTTTGAGTATCAATTCCTCATTGGGCGTGTGGGAGTGAATTTACTTATTTATTTTGTGAGACAGTATCTAGCTTATTAAGCGTCTACACCATTTGTAATTTAATGGTGTCTGGGTCTCACTTTAACTATTCATGCATCTTTGAGAGACAAATACCAGTAATACATTTGCTCTCATTAATTTGCAGACTGGCTTTTTTTTTCATTGTCCTTTTTCTTTTTTTTTTTTTTTTTTTTTAATAACTCCATTCCCCAAACTTTCAAAACACTCATCTGAAATAACAAAGTGTTACAGATGAGGTCTTCTGATTATTGCCCTTTAAAGCTTTTTTCACATGGCCAGGCTTCACAAAAACCTATTTTACTCAAAGAAATTAGGTTTCTGGTTAGCAGGAGCCCTAAATAGACATGAATTACAGGAACGTCCTTTGAAATCCCACACAGTACTTGTTTCATTAAATCCCATGAAGCGACCTTAATTTAGTGGAACACTGGATAGGTTGTTCTTTTAACCTATTAGCACTTTGGCCAGTCCCATAAACCATATTCATGGATGATTCCATCAAGAAGGACAACAGTGGGATTAATATTATTTCAGGATACAGTAAATGCCACAATGATGAAGCTGTTTAAGATCTGGTGCTCACTGTGTCACACTGAATGCATTGACATTTACTCTGCCATCACTTCATTTCCAATATTCCTTCCAAATCAGCCGATGCTAATGTTTCAGTGTGTGTGCAGAATACAATTCCATCAGGGCCAGGGATGAGGAGAAATTTGCTTAAAGCAAGTCCTTCTTCTCTGTCCCCTTGGCACCCTCCTGTTCTACTGCCACACCAGCATGGCAAATGGCTTATCTGCTGTGGCTTTGGGCATAGCTAGGAAAGAGCAAACACAGAGGTGGAAGTGTGACAAAATTAGGTTTTTGTGTTGTGTGGAGTCAGCAGGAGTCAGCCCACCCACAGCCAGGTACAGGTGTAGTTCAGTGGTGGTTTTGTAGGGCCAAGAGCACAAGGGAAGACCTGTTTGCTCACTTTGTGGCAAAGAGGCAGCATGAAAGAGAACTGGCTTTTTCACAGGACAAAAATACCACCTCACTTTGCCTTCTACATGCCTGCCTTTGGAAGGACAACAAAGGCTACCTAGTGACACACCCCTGCATCACCATAATTGAATTTTAGAAAGTTTTAATATCCTTTAATTCTTCCTCAGCAGCTTTGGGAAGTCAGCACAACGCCTTATGCTGTTTTGCAGGCTGACGACTCAAAGGGGATTTCAGCTGTAATTCAGTGGAGAGAAACACTCTTTTCTAGAGAGATTCCAGAGGGAAACAAACTGCTCTCATTCAACTTGTGTAGGAGCCTCTATCTTTACATTACCAAAAAAAAAAAAAAATCCTAAATTGCCTCACTGATGTTTGCACAGGAAACCAGCTACAGAAGAGAGGTTTGAGCACAAGCTTCCCTAGTCTGTCTATCCAAAAGACATTCCCTGATGTGGCTGAGAGGTAGCAGGAGGAATGAGGAGAGAGTTGACACAGGGCACGACCGATGTGGCTGTGCTGCTCTCAGCTGTGCTGTGTGGCATTCAACCTCTGCTCAAGTTCATCTGTCATGTTCACTTGCAGTGCAGGGGAGAAGATTACACAGCTGCCTTCATTAATCACCACCACTCTGGCAAACTGTGGGAAGCAGGAAAGGTCTGGGTTCTCCATAACCCAAAATTCTTGAAGCTGAGAGAATGAGGAAGGGAACTTCCTCATTATGTGCTGGCCTCATATTCACATCCTCCAGCAGGTTTTCTCTGTTGGTCACTGCAGGAGGTGGTGGGAGTTGGTTATTTGCTCTGACTTGATGTGATCATTCTTGTGCTAAGGAATGACCAAATAAACTATTATTTTTCTTTCTAGTAAAGAAAATGAGCATTATGAGCAGAAGACAAGGAGTGGAGGAGGACTGGGGCAGCCATTGAGACTTTGGATTTGCTGGATATGCAGGAGGACTCTTGGTTAAGCAGGTCTATCCAGATTTGGGTTTAGATTATTGTAATGCAAGGAAAGACAGTCACAGTCTGTTTGGTCTAGATTAGGCAAGCAATTATGGTTAAGGCAATGCAATACCTGTACAAATAGAAAATGTGCTAGATTGTGCTCTGCAATTAATGGAAATCAATGTACCTCTCTGAGTATAAAATTTCTTTGGACTAGTTATTTTTCATGATTCAGTAAAGAGAACTCAATACTTGACTACCTTACTTGTATATGATGCCACACAGTGTGTTGAAAACTTCAGCCTTGATTTTGTAGGGTATCCACCGGAATCTTCCAAAAGAGGATTGTGTCATTTTATTGTATCAATATTAATGTCCTGTGACTGATGCTGTTAACACAATTGTGTTCCATTTGGAAAAAGATGGCATATTGCATTTGGGAAGGCCTCATTGCATCTGGAGAAATCAAAAAAATCTGATACTATTAGCAGGAAGAGTTAAAATGGTAGATTATGAACCCAGACAGACCCATTGTTCATGGAACAGAAATCTACCTTTGAAATACATTGAACTGCATTGGTCCTCAGTATTTTGACGAAGAGTTTTATACCCTCTTCATAAAAAAGCTATTCAGCTAATTGGAGAAAGTGAATAGACTTCAGAGTCTATGTAAACAGAAATCTATGGATTTGGGCTACATTTTACCTAAGCATTCGAAGCCCAGAAGTTCTTTCCTCTGTAATAGGTCTTCAAGGGCTGCACTACAGCTATTTTGAAAGGGAAGCTGGTATTTGATTTGCTTCTTGTATCAGGAGCCTAGAGAAGAATTTTGGTGGAGGAGTAGTGAAGAAAAGGGCTAGGTCCTGGAAAGAAGCCAGAAGATAGGTAAGGAAACATCTCTTGACCCTGTTGTCTGTGCTGTTATGATTGTACAAGATTTTGAGCTCCCTGCAGGGTATCAGCAGTTCTAAGCTATTGTTAAGCTGGAGGTGAAACATGATGATTCTGCCAAAACTCTGATTCTGTCCCATTTTGCAGAGGCTCGGAAGCTGAAAGATGACACATGTGCATATCTTAAGACATCTGATTTCAAAGTGGAGAAATTATATTAGACTGCATGAAAAACATCTCCCTGTGATGGTTTCATAGCCTTTCTTACCGCAAGAATGCGAGTGCTTCAAAACAAACACATACTTTGAAAAAAGAGATCTAATCCTCCTTGCTTTTGAACAGGGGGTGAAATCATTTTAGATCTAACAGACTACAGAGACCTCATGGTCTGACTGGAAGTCAGGTGTCTGCAGGGGGCTTTTGATAAACTTCACCCTGGAACTGAAGTTTGCCTGTGGTTTTGGGCCCTTCACTTAGTCCCTCTGACTCAGTTTCCTCGTGTGCAAAGCAAACCTCAGAAAACCCTCTGTGAATGCCATTAGCAAAGTCAACAGTTTCCCATTTCCTTGTTTAAATACAGAAAGATGGCTAGACTTTTGAACTGCAGCCATGTGGTTCCTTCTTACAAGTTTTTCAACTTTCATTTTTATAAATTCCTGCCTTTCCCATCACATTTAGCATTGAAAGCTCTGTGTCCTTTGCTGTGTGAGGTCTTTGCCTTTACTAACACTGTTTTTCAGTGGATTTGATTTATTGTTGCAGCAAGAGATGAGACTTACCTCAATCACCTGCCATATTTTCTGTCTTTTCAGGTCAACTTTGAGTTATTTAATATGAACAGTTTGCTGGAATCTCAGTGATAATGTTTTGTGGAAACCTTGTGGAATTTGGCAGGAATAGGAACATCCTAAGAAGGTGTCTGACACTTGTTGATGAAACAAATGAAGTAAATTTTTGGAGTGATGTGCTGTTCATGGCTACCTTTTGGTCAGCTGTATGGGACATCAATTTGATATCTTTAGCGTGTAACTGCAGATTTTCAATACTTGATTTCAATAGAACTTCTAAAATAGAAAGGAAATGGGAGGAAGGGATTGGCATAATCTTGAAGGGATAGAGCCTGGAGAACTGTTTGGGCTTTTTTGTTTTTTAAAAAAAGTGATACTGTACTGGTTTAAGGGAATCGTGCAAGCCTGATCATTTTATGAACACATACTATCAAGAATTTGACATCTTTTAGTTCTATATAGTGTAGTGATATTTGCATTGCTTTACCACAGTATTGGATTCCTTGGTGACCTCTTAATTCAAATTTGAGGTTAAGACAGCCTTTCTATAAAATGAAAAATAGTAAGTTGGAAGTGTCAGGAAAATTCAGTGGGCTAAAAAGAAGTAGCTTTTTAAAAGTCTAGAAGTCCCTACTTGAGTGTCGGCATTTAATATTAGTTTCTTCCTTTAAGTGCCTGTGTCACACAGCCCTGTCAAAGGACTCCATGAGCACTTTTATAAAGGGCACTCCAACATGGAGGTGCTGAAAAATAGCTTTAAATCAAAACAAAATCTTTGCTGTCTTTTCAAGAGCTTGAAAGGCAGCCAGGGACATTTCAGCAAAGCAGCATGTCACTGTATTAACACCGGACAAATAAAATCGTGTTGATTGCAACAGGGAAGTCTGTGTCGGGTGTGTTCCAGAGACCAACTCTGTTCCAACAGGGTTGTTAGACACCTTGTAAAGTTGATACAATTTTTTTTTCCTGGGAATAAACTGATTTCTATTATTTTTTTTGCTGGTTTCTACTGGATAAAGTTACTTTCTGTTGCTAACATGAACTTTTACTTTGCACAAGATCACTGGGTTGTGACAGCTGCTCACAAAAATAGTGACCATTGTTGGTGGCTCTGCCTCCTTACCAATAGGCTTTGCTTCATGGATTGTGGGACAATACTGGAAAGCAGATCAGCTGAAGGGGATCGCAGAAGATCAAATTGAAGCTTGGCATTACTGTAAAGTGCAACAACTTGCCTGTGTCCCAAACAAAAGATGAGGTACATCTGTACTGCCTATTTCTTGAGGTAAAAGAGAGAAGAAATGTTGCAGCTGGCAGAAGTTTGCTTTTGGACAGAGAATATCAAAGTACTAGCTCTTATCCTGGAATCAGTCCTCTTGCTTGTTGGGAGCAATTGAGAGCTTCCTGCTAATTTTGGGGGGCTTATGTTCAAAGCAGGTATAATGCAGGTGTCTACAATTAAATCAGTTGAGCCTTCTGCATATCTGTATCTGACTTATGTTTTCTAATTATTTTATCACCAGTGTAGATACTGCATTTTTGGTTTAGGTCTTGCCAATTTTAGGCTTCTTAAGCTTGGTCCCAGCTTTCATGGGTAGAACACTGGTGTCAGCGTGGTTCTTAGCCCAAGTAGGAACTTCTTGAAAGATCTCTTGGGTTTGGCTTTTTCACATTGTCCAACCAAACTTTTCCTTTTCAGAAGGTCAGTTGACCCTATCATCTCACTCCTGCCAACCAGTAGCCCAGGCTGTCCTGGATCCCTTTCTTATTTCCAACCACACTCTGTCAGTCAGCTCTTCTGCTGATTACATCATATTTAGCTGCAGAAGTGCACAGCAATGCTCTTCCCCTTAGAATGGGAAGGCTTTATTTTCCAGAGAGGAAACAGGATGATTTCCTGTGTGAGACTCACTGAGGATTAATGGGTCTGTCAAGATCCGTAATCGATGGCTTAGCGGGGCTGACACATGAAAGGGCTGCAGTGCTATGTGAACCACATTCAGGCTTAAAACTATTTCTGTAGCTCAGTCCCAGAGAGCTGAATGAACATGAACTCAGAATTCAATTACTTCCTCCCCAGCCCCAGTAGAGATCCATTTACATGTCAAGAGGAACCATTGTTGAGCAAGAATATGATGCTGTTCTTGCAGGGACCCCCATAAGCAGGATAGCAGTCCTCCAAATTCTGCATATTTGGCTGGAAATCTTCAGACATTGCTGTTGACAAACATGACAAACCTGTACTTTTTACCAGTGTGTCACATAGTATTTTTTGAAAGCTCTTCTTATAGTTTCTAGAGACTTGAGGGTAGATCCTGGTCTGCCATGGACTGACAGAAGAAACTTCTCTTCAGTAGGCCAGAAGCAGATCCTGGGAAATTCTCAGGGTGAAAAAGACAAAGCAGGATGGATATTTCTGAGATTTTTCTTTTCAGGAAGCAGTGTCTTGGGAGTCAAATCCTTACTTAGGCACAACTTCCTGTTTACCTGTCCTCAGATGGGGGAGGAAAAAACTAAAGAAAAGGGTCTATAGGTGCTTAATAGCTTTTCCTGTAATGACTGTGCATTTCAGTTTATCCATTGAAGGAAAAGCTGCAAACTGTCTTTGTAGAATTGGAGGAGATGAATAATGTCTATGTCATGCTTTTGGCTGTGGCGTGTATTGAGCAGAGATAGTAGTAGGTTATTTTGCAGCTGTAACTCTTTGGTAGGCTGCAGGAAAGGAGAGGTATCCTGCTTCTGAATTTTGCTCTATGAATGCTGTATCTCTGGATTCTCCAGTGTGGTAGACTGAGGCAAAAGCCTTTCAGTGAAAAGGAATATTCTTTGTATTGTGAATGTTTAATGGTGTTTCATTTAGGCAGTCTCCCTCCTCTGATTCTTTTGCTTGATTCATTCCCTATTGGGCATCCTTCCTTACCTTTCCTGTCTGTATGAAAGCTCAAGCAGGTTTTCTGTTTCTGGGAGACTTGCCAGGGAAAATCTATAAGCCAGTGGTTTGTGCAGTTGGGTTTGTGCAATGCAACTCCAGTCTGGATGCGTCTTTCCCAGTGGCACTGAGAAACTGAAGGACACTGGCACAGTGAAACCTACCCAGCCTGGGATGTTATTCACCTTGTCAGCCTCAAAGGTTACACCCCATCTTTTGGCTGCAGACACTTCCTATGGCTTTCAGTAGGAATTAGTGTACAACAGGACCTCAAAAAGTTGTTGGTAATCATTTTCCCATGAACATTTTAAATGACACCGCAGTTGAGCTGTAAAGGTTTCTGTTTTCCTGAGATGGGCTATTGAACCTGAAACGTACTGCATTGGATCTGTTTTGGACCATCCTTTCACCTTGAATTTAACTTGTATTTCTCCCTGTGGTGCTGACAGGATAATAATATTGTAACACTGTCACATCTGGTTAGGGAGAGGGGCAGGAGGAGGAGGAGGAAATGAAGAACTCTCTCCTGAACTAACCTAAGCTCTATTCTATAAACAAATGAAGGCAGGAAACTCTGGTGAGTGGGCCATAGCCTCCCACAGCTGCAGAGGGATGTGTCTTGCCTTCTTCTGTGCACCCAGTGCTCTCATTAACTTCAGTGAACCCCAGAGACCCTGACACATGAAGATTTAGAAAGTTGGTGCTAATGCAACCTTTCATCTACTGTCTTTTTTCCCTCCAAAGTCAGTGGGGGACTTGGATGTTTGAGAACATCTGTTCATGTCTAAACATTGGGGTATTTACCTTTTCTAATATCTCAGGTTGCTCATTTGTACCCCAGCAGGCTCACTAGATGACCTCTGGGACTTGGATTCTAGGCCTAAAATAAGCAAGATGAGACAACAGCAATTTTGTTACTTTTATTTTGTTTAAATAAAGAAAAAATAGCTGTGAACAATGATTAAATTTAGACTTATTTCTAATTATTATTTGCCATATGCTAAATCAAGTTTGAAAATAAGACAGAAGTTTACAAACCACCAAAACAAAACCTCAGGTTTTGTGGTAATTGCCTAGGCATTGTAAATGGAACACCCTTTACTTTCAATGCTGCAAAGCAAGCATCAGAGTGAAAAACTTCTCCTGACAACAAAAAGAATAAGCAAAAAATATCAGAACCCTTCTCCCCACTCTTTCCCATTTTAGGACTCAAAATCTATTGCCTGCTTGTATGACCTTTTTGCTCTGCAGTTGGGTAAGACTCTTCCATGAAGTGTTGTGTGATTCCAGGCCTATTTTTGGTCCCACTAATCTTGAAAATGCGGATTCATGACACAGAGCCCAGGTTTGCTTGCCAGATCCGTGCTCTTGCTGGCAGTCCAAATTCAGTCCCTCTGAGCTCTGTTGCCAGGCTCCCATTTAGTCAGGTACCAGTTCAGGCTGTGTAATGTTAGCAGTAAGGCTCCCTATCTGAGAAGAGCGTCATCTTCTTGATGTGTTGGGGTTTTTTTTTTTTTTTTTTTGTGTGCATGTGTGTTCACATTAAGCACGAGTGCAGCAGATCTACTTTTATTGTTTTGCCCCTCTTCTTCACCTCCCTGGCTCCCCTTCTGCTATGGTTGGGAACCCCTTTCTGGCAGGTCCTTTTGTCTTTGCAGATGTAGTAGGGTTATGCAGGAAGATGGAATGCTTCTGTTGTCAGGGAGCCAGCCCAGCTGGGCAGGATCAGGCATGAAAATGTGCTGCTTATATCATCCTCAGGCTGAAGAACTACATTCAGGTGTTGCACACCAGTTTTGAATCAACAGGAGTGTATGGTGGGAAAGATCTGTGAAGTATCTGGTATCCATTGTTCTCTGTTTTCTTGTTTTTTTTTTTTCTTCCAGTGTTTCATTTTGTTGAGAGACTGAATTGTATGCCTGAAGTCTGAGCAGATAAACAGGAGTCCTCAAAGAAGTGAGGAGGTTTTCTCTTCTTTCAATATTTTATTCTTTTTTTTTCCTAAGGACTCTTTCTGTAGCCCCAGAAGAGTGGGGCTGTGGTGATAAGGCATACAAATCCTTATGAGTCTTTGTTGAATCTCTTCTGGGTAAACCAAATACTTAGCCTGGGTGTTAGCTGAGTCCTGAGGAGCAGAGTTATACCAGGCTGTCAGCAGGAACTTAAAGGAGAGCATGAGAAGGAATAGTGTTAGGGAAGCAAGGTTTCTGCATGTGCTTACTGAAGAGTAATGAAGATCCAGGGAATCCAAAGAGTTATGAGCTCAAGGTTTTTTCAGAAGGACGGAAACGTCCCTTCTCTGAACAGAAACTTGAAGATTCACAGGGGGAATGATAGAGGCTGCTCCCATATTTTTCATTCTTTCAAATTGTTTTTTTATTCTTCCATGTCCAGAAATACATATATTTTTTTTTGCCTACTCAGATTCTTTCTGTCAGGACATGAACTACAAATTATGTAGCTTAAAACAGCAACCAAACTAATATATCTATTCCAGAGATAAGGTTGTGTATACCAAGAGCTTTTTAGATCAGAGAGAGCCAGTTCAGCCTCTAACATCAAGGAGGCTGAGACTCATCTGTACTCTTAGACATGCTCCATACATACTCCTAGGTGAAAGTACCATGATGGTGAGTAACATATGAAGCCAAGTGGGCCTCCACCTCTGGGCAAAGGAACCACTGTGACTTCTTTTGACACCTGGAAAGGTGAATTATCTGCTGGGTTCTTTGATTTTGGGATGGTGGATTCCCTCTGAGAGACCAGAGTTCTTAAGGCTTTAGATTGAGAAAACGTCTATGAAAATCAAGATAGTTTTTCAAGTGTTACTGTGTACTAGGTAAAGACTGTGATGCTGGCACAGAATCACCCCTGCAGGGCTGTGGTGTTTTCAACCCCATTGCTAGTCAATAGTCTTGGGAGATCATTGATTCTTTCCGAGTCTGGGCTATTAAGGAGGACTTTTTACATGTATAGTCCCTAAAACTGGGAAGTAAATCATGGGTACTACTGGAAGGTAGAGGGTTTTAAGGCTGTTTTACTGCCCTCACTTTCCTGTGGGGTGTGGGCTATTACCCTGACAAGTTAAAAACAGCCAGATCCAGCCATAACTTCTGGCAACTGCAGTGGAAATTACATGAACCACTAATTCAGTAGTGAGGTACAATTTCTGACAGCATAACTGACAATCAGAATGTTTAAAGTAGTTTTGGCTATGACTTTTGTATTTTGCATGTTCCTGGGGAAATCTTTTCTTTTAGGTTTGCTTTCTTACCTGGGGGAGTTTTTTTTACATGCTTAATTTCTTTTAAAAGAATTCTGAATGTGTAGGGTCTACTTTGCCTTCTTGCTGTTGGTGCAGTACTGATCCTGAATGCCGAGAGCAAAGACATTAAATATTGTATTTGCTAAACAAAACTGACACATTGGTACTTTCACATAAGAAAGCAGTGGCACTTCCCATGCTCCTGAGAGTTTAAAATGATCCATTTTATTGAGCGATATAATGACAGCACTAGCTGAGCAGAGCAGTAATTATTATCTCTAGGAGACCCAAGAGAACAGTGTTTTAAAAGGAAAAAATAGTGTTTTTTCATGTGTTTCTTTAAATTCTGATATCAGCAGTTCAAGATTCGTCAGGCGTAACTAAAAATAGAAATTGCAGCCAGATGTGTTTCAGGGGACAGATTGTGTGGAGGCCTCTTGGAGTCAATGGGGTGGGACACAGCCCAGGATTTGTCTGTCCATTGGCTCCACTGCACTGGGAAACCTGGCACAGCTCAGCATGTGTGTGCTGAAAATCAAGTGGAAGGGACTGTGTTTAACTTGTATTCAGGCTGTTTGAACCAGGGGCAGGCGGTCAAGTTGACTCCATTTTTTCCCCCCCCTAAGATTTCTGTGAACACAGGTGGTCTGAGTGCTGCTTGCTCTTGGTCTGTGTGACAATGCAAGATGTGAAAGTTAAAGAAGGAGTTGAGATGCTGCAAACTTCTTGCAATGTGTACTGGATTACATCAGGAGGTATGAAGGTGTGTAAACTTTGCTTACAAGGACTAATCTTCAGTATTTTGTGATGTTGACAAAGTAACAAGTGCAGGCAAAATAGTAGCAACCATGAAAGCAGACAGGGATACGAATCTCTTGTAATTGTGAACAGATAAAATTAAAAATGACCCATGATAAAGTCAGAAGACTTGAGTTCATCCTTTATCTCAGAGGCATTGCTGCATGTCTGAGGTTTCCTTCTTTCTTATTCTATTGTGAGCATCCTTACAGAGCCTACTGATTGCATAACAGGACAGCACTCTGCAGAATTCCACGCTTTAAGTGGTCACCCTACAGAGCTGTCTGTGCAATCTTTTTTGACCCTGTTGGGTCACAAATATATTTAATATATAAATAAATACTGAATTTGGTATTTTTCTGGCAATACAAGGTCCCTTTAAGACCTTGCGTGAGACATAATGAACTTCTACATTTTCTCAATAAAAATGCCTAGAAAATTATACTGGTCAGATCCCCAGCTTATGTAATTGGCCTTCTGAATGAGTTTTCCTAGAGCTGAACCAGTTCACTCTAAGTTCACTTGGCTTGGTATTAGCATGTCCTGTGTTAGTCAGACATTCCTTCCTAAATTCAGCCAGTTGGCATTTTGCCCATTGCGGTTATTTTTGCCCTTTGTCCCTAAAGACTTTTCTGAGAGCCAAGGTCCAGGTGTATTCTTGGGTGTCAGCTGCATGTCAGATCTTTGGGCAGCATTAAATTCCAAACAGGACAAATGGAGTGCTGGCTGCTCCTTTCCCACTACAGAAAATTCTCCTACTTGATGACACAATTCCTTCATCCCCTAGATTTACACTTCATTAGAAACCCAAACCTGCTCCCAGGTTTTCAAGAGCTTGTTAGCTCTCAAACCACCAAGAGTGCTGCCCAATTTGCAAGTGGGAAAGCTTGGGAAAGGCAGTATGACGTGAAGTTTCTTTTATCCAGCTTTTCAAGTTGTTGTGGTTTGATGCTGGCCAAATGCCAGGTATCCACAAAAGTCTCTCACCCTCTCCTGCTACAGTTGGGCGAAGGAGAGGGAAAGAAAATTAACAAAGGTCTCATAAGTTGAGATAAAGACTGGGAGAAAAACACTCTCAAGGCAGAACTGGTTTAAATTTAAAGGTATAAATTCAATTTATAATTCACATGGTCAGAGCAGGGTAATGAGAAATAAAGCAAGCCTTAAAAACACCTTTTTTTTCCCTCCCCCCAGCCTCTCCCTCTTTCCCACTGATGGTGCAGGGAGACACTGTGAGGGTCTTGGTCAGTTCACCACTCAAGATCTTTTTCTTTTCACTCAGGGAGAGGAGCCTTTTCTGTGCTATGCCATGGGATCCCTCCCATGGGCAAAAAGTCTTCCCAAAACTGTTGCAGTGTGGGTCACTCATCCATGGGGTACATTGTGGTGTGCCATGTGAACCTCAGTGACACTTCTTTGACAGTCCTGGAAAAAAACTGCTGCTTTTTAAATGTCATCACAGAGGCATTACCCACCTCTCTAATTGGGTCAGCAGCATGTCCATCTTCAGAGCCATTAGAGATTGGCTCTGTCAGACATGGTGGAAGCTCCCAGCAGCTTCTCACAGAAGCTACAGCCCCCACCACCAAAAACCTGTCTGTGTCAAACAACACAAAAGATGAAGGTAGACAATGTGAGCAGGACTTCAGGAGGAAAGAACAAAGGAGGAAAAAGAAAGCATTGGTGTAGAAATACAATTTCGGTAAATAGCAGTAGCGCTAATTTCTGGCAAAACAGAGTTAGGTCGGTATGGAAACAATTAATGCTGCTGTAGCTGTGAAACAGAAGTAAAGATAGCTGATGCTTCAGGATAAAGTTCTTCATCAATCACTGGTTTATTTTATTAGCATTCATAGTGCTGTGTGGTGTGATTACTTCTGATGTCTTGTGACAAGCATAATGAGAAAATGCAGGGCCAAACCCAGACCTGGCACTGGACCCACACACACAGCTCTGAATTTGGACTCTAATGTAACACATATGAAGACATAAACCTTTCCTGAAGGAACACGTATTCCACCTCAACCTCTGGCCCTCATTGAGGTTATTGCCTACATTCAGATTTATTGATAAAGCATTGCTGAATCTTTGTCTCCTCTTTTAAAAATTGCCCTACAAATGATATGTTGAAAAATCTGAGGTTCCCATATTGTCTGGATTTTTCTTTATTGTGTGAACGTCCTGGTTTTGCTAACCAAATGACCAAATGCTTTGCAGCCAGATGGTATTGATTCTTTACAGTTGTGTTGGTATATCAGATGTAGATATTGTATTCCACTTCCCATTACATCTGAAAATGACTGAGTCTGATTGACAATATGGCATTCACATTGAGATGTTTGCTTTGTGAAAACTAGCTGCTGCTCAGAATTATTTTGTATTATTAACTCCTGTACATTGCCCCTGCTGTTTGATCAGTCTGTTTCCCTTTGTTCTAAGCCATATGTGTTTTCAAAACTAATACTTATACACCTTTCAAGGCCTTTGATTGTTGTACAAAAGACGATAAATCTCTAGGGGATCTAACTATATCCTGGAGCATACGACCTAATGAGAAAAATAAGTTCAAAATACCAAAGAATGTTGTTCTGATATTCTATCTCCTAGCTTTCAAATTCAAACAAAAATAAAAGGATCTGCTGTGATGAAGCATTAGCTGCATGAAAAGCAAGTCTAACTCCTGTATTCCCAAGAGGCACTCTATTTAACAAGGGCATTTCCATTGCTTCTGGATTTCTCATCAGCTCTTTGTGCACTTTCTGTAGGTGGTAAGTAGAGCATTCTGTTCATGAGAGGAGAAAAAAATGTTGGTTTTGGGCCTTTTTTGGAGTTTTTTTTTTTTTTTTTTAACGGTTCTCAAAAGCATTTTGACCACTATGTCTGTGGAAGAACTAGGAGGAAGAAACAATTATTGAGTTGTAAACACGTGCTGGATTTGCACAACAGTGAATATACCCCAGATTGTTTTGAACCTTGCCATGGCTATGATGTAGGGAATGACTTTAAAGGTAGAAAAGAGAGGGACAATCTGTGTGTGACTTGGAAAATTGCTATTTCTAGCACTGAATGATGCCTCTCTTGTGAAGGGTACAGTTGAACAATGATGCGGAAAAACTGCTCCATTCATGTTCAAACTTACTGTAAGAGCTTTCTTTTCCTGAATAGAGTTCAATGTTTCTTTTTGCGATTTTTGGGTGATTTTTTGTTGTTTTGTTAGGTTTTTTAGCCAGCTAAACTAGTTTTAGTCTGCCATAGATTCTGTTGGGTTCAGTGCCTTGATATTGAGGCCCAACTAGACATGATAAATATTCACAGGTTTGTGAACAGTACAGAGAAGAAGCTCAGACTTGACTTTTTTTTCTGTAAACCTATGGAATATCAGACTCTGTGCAGATACTACAGCTTTCTTAGAAAAATGTGGTATAAAAATTGATCAATAAGATACAATTTTCTTGTCCATTGTGAGCCGAGGAAAAGCACTTCTTAATGCAGATCTGGTAAATATGTTAAATCTGATACAACAGGCTTTCCTGGCTCAGGTAAAAATTATTTTGGTGGTTCGTTTGTGTGCAAGCTGCTTGTGTAAGATGTTTTTTATTTAGGAACTGTTTCTGCATGAAGGATTTTGTAACAGTGCAATAAAACAATCATGCCCATCCATCTCGAGCCAGAAAATAGTATTTAATTTTTTGTTGGTAGAAATGCTTTAAACTCCCAGCTTGAAGCAGTTTGGTGAGCTGTGTGAAGCTCTGAATGAGAAGCAGTGAACCTTGGTTACTCCTACATGGACAGATGCCAGCTGCTAGGTCTAGGTACTCTTAGTGCCTAACATACTACATGAATACCTTCTGTCTTTCAATATACTTATCCTCACCTCACCCCTCTGAGTGGATACACCCCCACTTGTGCAATTGGGGGTTACATTTCAGAAAAGCCAAGTAATACCCAGTTGAGTAACAAGTCTTTATGGGAAATGCCAGTTAAACCTGGTTCTTCAGGGCCCTGACCTACCTCTGCACTCAGACCTGTACAAATCACTAGAGATCAAAACCTAAAACTGATTAAAAGATAATAGGACAGTACTTAGCATCTTTGGCATTAAGAAGCTCCTACTATGCCCAATGGCTGCAAAAATATGTTAACTGGATAGTTATATTGCAAAAGAGATTACTCCCTGATTTAAGAAATGCAGGGAATGCCAGATCCCTTTTTCCAGGGCTAGCCATAATCAAATTCCTTTCTTTACTGTTTTTTGTAACCCCACTAATTGAGATCACCCAAAATGTTACCATGAGCTGAAGTCAATGTCAATTAAAAATCCCATTTATATTCCCTGTGAAAACACATGGCCTTCAAAAGTGTTTGATTTTCATTGGACCTTCTCATCTGTTTGTCATTTAAAGTTCAGGCCATTTTCCATATTTCTATCAAATGCTGCCTCATATGGAAGTCTGGCAAATGAGCTTGCAAAGTAACTTACTTGAAGTTATAAATAATCTAATACTTGCCTAAAGTTGACCTCTCTATACAATAATATACAAATTACTGTCTGAAGCTGAGGGGCATACAGTTCTCTAAGGGTGCCTGGTTAGTTAAAGGCAGGGTTGCACTTGTACACTTACAACACTCGTGGTTATTCCCACTGGTGCAGATCATGAGGTAGGAAGGGTTTGGAGAAGGAAGCAGGGGAGAACCCATAACACTGGCAGCCCTGTTAGGCACAAGAATTGACTCTGCCACCAGTCCAACTACCCTCTTGCCTATTTCTTTTAAAAACCTTGGTGAGCAGGCAAATCTCTTTGCTGTCACATTTGTTTCAATGTCCAATCACATTAAAATCTTCTCTCTCTCATGTTTCCTGTTATGATGGGGAAGTGTTTGGGAACCTGTAGGTTCATGGGTGTTGGAGGATGGACAGGAGGCCCCAGAGGGTGCCAGGGCCAACCCTGAGACTTCAAAACCATTTTGGAGGGATTCAACTTTCAAGGTGCTATTCATCCAGTGAGCTCTCAGGCACAGACAAATCCTTGTATCCTTTTTCATTTTTTGGGTGGAGAGAATGGATCAGCCTCAGCCACTCTTCATCTCTCTAACAAAGGCAGTCCATGTCTGATTTATGCTTCCCTGCCACCTCTCTGTGACTCAGACTTTTGCAATGTGAGGTTCAGCAGGTTGTAGCAACTATTTTTGATTCTCTTAACCCTGCCTGAAAGGTGAGGATGGTCCTACACAGCCTGTGCTGGTTTCCTTAGTATCTTATTCCATACTGTATATTTAATTTTGGGGTTAGCAGTTAGCTTTAAAGTGCTGTGCAGAAGTGCCTTTGAGCCTGGTCTTGGTGTCAGAGATTCAAATCTCAGCCACATACTTGATTCCTTAAGCAGGGCTGGTTCGGTGTTGTTCCACAGGCAAAGCTGATAGATGAGAGCCTGGGCTGACTCCTGTGCTTCTGGAGCAGTTCTGCTGAGCAAACCAGCCCATGTAGCCTGGGTTTAGATCTGCAAATTTGTTGAAGCTCCTTGGGTGGTCCCCATTGTCCCATTCCTCTAGTCTTCCAAGGCACCACATTTCATCAGCAGCGTGGGCAGGTGAGCTTGACATTGGGGTAGAATTTCAAAGTGCTTATCAGCAAGCACTGGACATCTAGCTGTAGGATAATTGGAACTTTTTGGAGGTCAGGTCACTTCCAGAACTGACCAGCTGAGATACACCAAAGATATAAGAAACAGGAGTGTTTGAGTGGCAAGATGCTGCTCATTTTTCAACTGAGTTGCAAAATCTTGTTCCTGAAATGTTTCCATGTGAATTCTTATCATTGTGACACTGTACTTGGTTGAGCTCCTTTTGCTCTTAGGCACCTGTCTTGTGCTGATTACATTTTTCACATATTATTTAAAGGACCTAAACATTTTTGGAGGTTATTGGCACCTGAAATCAAAGTGTATTGTTATCTCCTCTCTTAAAGCAGAGTCCTCTCTTTAACGTGAAGCTCTTGAGCAGAGTTTTCTTTTTCCTTTTCTTCTAATCAACTTCAGATATAAAGTACTGTCAGTGAATGACCATATCTGCTAATTAAATTGAGACTTAAATGACCAGGGTGGCACTCCAGTTATTATTATACTTCCACTTGATGGATTATATTTCAACTTATTCTAGAGACTTTCCTAATAGCAATCAGGTTAGTGGAACCTTGATCTTACCAATGTGTATCCTTTTGCTTAAAGTAGGTGCCCAAATGGAGCTCAGCAAACCTTTTACTTATTGTGTTTTGGGTTTTTTTTTTCTGAACACAGCTAACATTTAGAGGAGTGGGAGAAACTTCATATCACAGAAGGTAAAATGCCAGTGTCCTGGTTCCCAAAAGCAGACACCAATGTTTTATATGCTTAGAGAACCAGAATCTATTCACATCAAGAAAAATGTTGTGAAAGATATTTGTTTTTTTTATATACCTTAAAAATGAGTAGGTTTTCTTAGATAATATTTTTAGTGAGCAGATCTATGCACGTGATTCAGTATTTCATGTTGTGCATGACAATAAAGATACTAAAAGATTAGTATATTTTCTAAATTTGTATATGCAAAGCTACAGGTGGTCTGCAAACGCAGTGTTGTACAGTTGGTAAGATTTATATGAAGATTTTACACACTTATTCATACTCCCATGTTGGGGTTTAGGAGTTCTCCTTTTGTTTCTTTCTCTTAGAGGTTTTTCTCCCTTTTTGTTTTTTTTTGTTGCTAAGAGACAATAGCAGCTGGGTATTTAGGAGAGACAAAAGTTTTCGTGGGAAGGGTGTGGCTTAATTTCAAAGTTACAATAATTGGGAGAGAAGGGGGTAATCTTTTTCCATTCCAAGGGAGGTTCCTGCTTTCCTTAGCAGACACCTGTCTTTCAAGCCAAGACACCCCAAAATACAAAAACCTGTAATTTGATATTTGCAAATATTAAATCTATGTTTTGTTGTCATGTTATTCTCTAAAATAGTAAAGATTAGAAGTTATTTGACCTTCCTTAAATTTTAGTGCAATCACAAAACCTCCAAGACAGGAGTTTTACAAAATAACAACAGATATCACAAGTTTTATAATAATAAACACAATAATTGAGAACAATTTCTTTCTTTAACCCAATGGGAATAATGCAAAACTACATGTTTGTAACATAGGCAAGTCACAAACAGGTAGGTGAGCAGACAGAGAAGTTGCTCAGCTCTTTGTCAACCACCTGGTATTCTGGAAATCCTGGCTGATAAACACAGCCATCCCCATCTATAGATGGGGAGTTATAACTAACTACCATGACATTGATAAATTTTTTTACCATCTTCTCTTAATCCAGTGGTCCATCTGCATTAAGTCCTCTGCTCACTCTTCCGACATGAAGAGTCTATTTATGGACTTAGATTCATGTTTTGTTTAGAGAAAAGAATGGCTCCCAGGAAAATGGGAGATCCAGTTCTGTGCTTGCACTGGGCTTTGTCAGACATTACATAAGAGCTTTGCTCATATTGGCCTCCTGCTCCTGGCTTTTTAGATCATTGTTTGTATTATGTTTCCAGTGCATGTAGGTAATTTAATTTAACATTTTTCGAAATGCCAACATGCAGGAAGGCTGACCTTATAAGATCCTAATTAGGATTATTTATATACTGTAAAAATGTAACTGATTTGGAATTACTGGAAAATCTGAGATTATTTTTTTTAAAAAAAATTCATTTTGCTGGAATGGAATTAAGTTAAAGCCTTAATTACTTTTCAACTTTTGCCTTATGCTAACCTTCTCCTACTTGATCATGTCATTGTCTTAACTATATGTAAAGTTCCCTTTGGCAGCAATGGCTGTCCTCTTAATTGCTTTGTGTCAATGGGTTGTTATCCCAAAGCCTCAAAGTTCTAATAAATGATGTTAACAGGCTTAAAAACTTGTATGAATAATGTCTTCAGGTTACTGAAGCTAATGTAGACTTCTGTCTCAATAGCTATGAAATAAACAGAGCCTCCATCCTTTATTGTACTAGAAACCATTTATACTATTAACCACTGCAGCCTGCCTTGCCTGGGAGATAAATGTGATCATGGATGGGCAATTAGAAAACAGTTTTATGGAGATCTAGGCTTTATGTAGCAGGCTATTGGGGCAGAGCAGTAGCCTGTTTTCTGAAGGTCAGAATGTGTCATGAAGGGATGAGCTCACACTGGAGAAGGAAACACAATTTTAATGGATGTGTTTTGGTGATGTGGGGAGGAGAGGAAGCAAAAGGCTCTCTTTTGATGATGCAAGTTTGATGACATTTGACCACAGACATTTTGATGCCTGAAAGCTGATCACAGGCAGTTTTATTTTTAGTTGCATATATATATATATTAAAAAAAAAAGGGGCTGCTCAGTCTGAGTTTCAAGGAAAGGCAATGTTTTGATGTAACACAATATGGCACATATACTTCTGTGCTTTTATGTGTGTTCCAATCTATGCAACAAATACATGAGAGAAACAAAGAAAAAACCTCCAGGAGGCTTGTTTGACAGCTTACTTCATTTTAAATTTGAATAAGCATGGAAATACTAAGAGGAAAAGCATTGTGAGCTGTCATTTCTGCTCAAAAAGTTAAAACCCATAAAAATAGCATCAAAGCTTGCCTTTGCTACTCCACACAGAAGTGGAAAGTACAGGTTTAATGCCATACTCAGGACTGTAGAAGAGGAGTAGGGAAATGAGATCAACCTGTCTTAACTTCAGTTTTGGGTCAAGCCTCAGCTATGGTCCTCCAGAAATAAGGAAAATACTGGTATTGAGACACTTAAATATCACGAAACATGCATGGTGTAAACACCTAGAATGGAGATGAAGATAAGGTGTTAAATATCTAAAGGCTGGGTGAAATGCTGAAGCACTCTGTATAGTCTCTGTCTTTCAAAAGGTAAGTTAGCAGTAGCATTTAGAGAAATAGCAGAGGTTTTCTTCAACAATGTAAATTCCTAACCCTGCTTGCAGTCTTGCCATGGTCTTGGCCTTTTTAAAGTGCCATGACAATGAGATTTTAGGAAAATTCTAAGTTGCTCAGAAAAACTTGCTCTTTTTCAGATTTGAAATTTTCAGTTTCTGAATTTCCTCACTTTTAATGTTGTAATCTCTCTCCTTAACTGTGGGTTAGAAGGACTAAAACATCAGGCTTTTTTCACAAATTAGGTTTTTGTGGTATATTTCCTACTGTTTTATGTCTTCTAGCATCACCTTCTGAGGGGTTTTGTGCACCTTTTAGCATTGTTACAGTGAGATGGGTGGATGTCTGCATGAATCATAGTCCAGGTTCTTTTGAGGAGCTCTTTTCTGTGATGGAAACCACTGGGTCGTACCTTTCTTTTCACTAAGCTGCGGTACAAACCTCATGCTTGAGGCTTGAACTCAGCCTTCTGAGTAACCTGGTGGCTTGTCAGACTGGCCAGTTTGGGTGTTTAAATCTAAACACATCTCAGGACACTTTTAGTGTTTGACAAGTCATCTGTGAGTGGGCTGGACAAAACTAAAAGGTTGTGGCAGCCTAATTCAGAATAAATTATTTCAATCCACCACGTTCTGTAGCAGGCAGTAACCCTTTGGCTTACATGAACAGTAGAAATGGGACAAGTTGGCTGGACACAAAGCTTAGAGAGAGTAGTGCCAGTAAAGGAGCCTGACTTCTCTGAAACCAGATCCTGCCCTGACCCAGATTAATTACTCAGTTGTTCCCACAACCAAATTCCTGCTGTCAGTGTGTCCAGTGCTGCCTGCCAGGCCTTGCCAATGAAAATAGAGCAGTTGTAAACCCTGAGAATTATCCCTGTGGCTGGATGTGGTGTCCTATCAAATAATTATCATGTGATAGGGCCCCTAGTGCTTTCTAGCTTCTCTGGCTCCCCTGATGAAATATTAATATGCTTTCAACATTTAAGGTTATTATTCTTGTATGCTCTACTTGGGGCATAGCTTTCTCTGCAGCCATCATATAATATGCTTTATAGAGCCAAAATACCCTGTACAGGAGAACAGATCTTTGTCTTCCAAGACAGCCTTAGTTGAATCATTATGCTAAATAATCAGCAATGCCTTAAATACCCTCATACGGGCTGAAGGAAGCGTAATGCAGTATGAAGTACACAGATTTTCCCAGAAGAATTGTTTCTTTCATCTCCAGCTCAGTAAGTAGAGCTGGGGACCTGCTGGAAGCCTGGCTTGCATGTTAACTTGCCATGAACAGCACACAGCTGTCCCATGCTGGGGTGGGGGCTGGCTTCAGGCTGCTGTGTGTGTGAGAGAGCAGAGACATCCTTTGGATAAGCATGGAAACAAGGGGTTAGGTTTGCTTCAATGATGCAGTTTTGATGGCAAATGAGGTAGATTTTTAAGCCTGGTTCCGGGCTTTTCAAAAAAAATCTCATATTCTTTTCTTTTCTGAAATTCTCTAAAGCTCCTCGAGAGGAACAAAGCAGGTTTATTTGATTCTATTCTCATGCTTGGGCTTAAGAAGTTCACTTCTGAGTTTCTTCCTTAACAGGACAAGAAATGCACATTAAAAAAAAAAGTTACTTTCTGATAATCATCCACTTTCAAGAGCTTGAAATGAGAGTGCAGAACAAAACAGAACACAAGAGTTAGGAGGCCTGCAGCAGAACCTGCGGGCTGGCAATATTTTTATGAATGGATGAGTGAATGTATCCAGGCTTTCCTCAACATGGAACTTGTTCATGATAGTGATTCCTTGCACATAGGTATTTGGCTGTGCAGGTTTTAGCTCTTGCCAGCTTTTCTGGAAAGCATATTAGCTGCCTCGATGTCTGAAATTCCCTGAGGATTACCCGAAGAGAGCTCTTAAAGTGGCACTGTTTTGCTAATTAGTAAGGCCAACTGTTGTCTGGCTGAATTGTGTGCACTAACAACGGGGTCCCTCTGCCTCCTCTCTCCGGTTTTAATTCTAATGCTAACAGAGAGCACTGTGATTATGCTAATATTTCTGGCTTTCCTACCTAAGGACATATGTGAGGTGTGCTGCATTTTCCTAATTGTTTAATTCTTGTTCTGCTGAAAAGGACCGGTCAGCCTGGTTGGCATTGCCTCTGCAGGCATTTTGGGGATGGGCAGCAAAGGAGAAACATCTTTAGCCATCATTTCATTGTTGCTGTTTAACCTGGTCACTGATAAGGCCATTCATGAAATGGTGGTTGAGCACCTCAAGGTCATGTTGCGACCTCAGAACCTTTTTATGTCATAGAGGATACAACCCTACTGGTGGAGAGTTGAAGTACACTAAGTGCCAAGTGATTTGCTTGGGGTTAATATAAAAAACTCTAAGGCAGAGAAGACATTGAACTAGCTTTCATTCTAGTCCTGCTCATCTCTGAACACAGGTCTTATTCTGCTGAAAAGGGCAGGTCAGTCTAGTTGGCATTGCCTCTGTAGGCATTTTGAGGATGGACAGCAAAGGAGAAACAGCTTTATCCATCATTTAATTGTTGCTGTTTAACTTGGTCACTGATAAGGCCACTCATGAAATGGTAGTGGAGCACCTCAAGATTGAAGTTGCGACCTCAGAACCTTTTTATGTCATAGAGGATACAACCCTACTGGTGGAGAGTTGAAGTACACTAAGTGCCAAGTGATTTGCTTGGGGTTAATATAAAAAACTCTAAGGCAGAGAAGACATAGAGCAGCTCTCAGGTGCCAGTGAAGAGCCCATCACTCTGGTTTTTACCTCCTGTCTGCGAATATGCCAAGAAGCTTGTCAGTAAAACCATCTTTTCTGAGAGTAGAGGACAAATTTCTGTAGCTGTGATTGAACTTCACGAGAGTAAAAAGTAGCTCCTCCTCCCAAAACAGAGAAACCAAAAACAGGCTCTCTATGGTGGCTGAGACATGGGCTTTGTACTTTTTATTAATTTTTTCCCTGTTCAGTAAATGGTGAAGTCTTTGTTTGCTTGGTGTGGTGTGGGTTTTTTTTTGTTTTTTTTTTTTTTTTTTTTTTTTTAGCAGCATTAGGTACAGGTATTAGGTAGAATGTTGGTTTAGAATATATTGTAGAGTAAAGATGACTGACATAAGAATGTTTTTATTATAGTGTCAATTTTAATAATAATCTCTCCCTCATGGAGATATCCATGATTTGGCACATCTGCCTACACTGAGCTGTTTTTTCCTGCAAGCTGGCTGAAGCTCAGGCTCCGGTATGTGGTCCCTTGGCACCCCATCATCTTGAGATCTGGTGATGAAAATGCACATAAGATTTACAGGATAAGCACTATTGAGAGTACTGTGGGATTCCTCTATTGATGGTGAAGTTCTGTATATCATCCCCTTTGGGCTGATGTCCACAAACAGCAGTTGTCCTGACACAAAATTTATCCTGATCTTTATGACATTGAGAACCAACAGGGCAACCAAAATTACAGCTTTGGCATTACAACTGTGTTCTGTTGTTTTCCTGGCAGTTTAAACTAGATTGTTAGCAAAATAGCTGTTTGTTACAGGTTTTGTGTACAAGTTGCTTTTTTTTTTATTTCTTAATGTTAGTTACGGGCATAAAAATGAGAAGCTAAAATATAGGTATTTATTTGACTGACAGTAATGGCTCTGAGAGAAGCCATTTAAATGTTATTTACATATTATTTGAAGCCATAATAAGCAATCACGTCAATCCATAGCACCCCATTGTTATTAAAGGAGTCCACAACAGTCTAACTCGTAATGGTGTTATGCAACTCAAGCACATTTAAAAAAACTTCTGTACAAACATTACTGTACAAGCAAGGTAGTAAAGTTTTCAACATCAGACGCACTCTGTCATTTTAAATTTAAAATGCACAATCTGTGTGTGTGACTAATATCTCTGCAAAGCTCTCTATTAAGCACCAGACTCAGCAAATGCTGAACATGTAAGTCTCTCTTGATTAAAATAAATGTTTCAGCATATAGGACTTTACTAATATTACCTTCCTGAATTCAAACCAACTGCTAGCCGAGGATGGATAGAAAATGAAAATATATTTTCTCCTCTCCCTGGAAAACTTTGTCCCTTAGAATAGCCTTTGGATGTTGAGTTTTGGTAAGGCTTGGATGAAAAGGGGGGATAGGATGTGGTTTAACGAGGCTGAGCATTTGCAACGGTGGCAAATGACATCTTCTGTAAATGGTCTCTGAGTATGTAGTTCTGCAGCAGTAAATACACAGCTGAGTGATCAGCTCAGCTGGCCATATGGTTTTGGAGCAAATGGTTGTGCTCCAAGGCAGGTGCTCAGCTTCCTCACCAAGACACAGAGTATTAGAGTGGTGTTGTCTAAGCTCTTTTGTAAACAGACCTGAGTGCAGATCCTACAGGATTATGAACTCTCTTTTCTCTGCACAGAACACTCAGAGGCCACCTGGCTGGCCAAAATACAGCTTGAGGAAAATTTAGCTCAGAGCTGTATAATCAAAATTAAAAAGGGTGGATGGGTCCTATCCCTGAGCATGCAATGAGAATGAGGCCTCCCAAACATGAAGTGCAACTACTGCCACTCTTCTGGGTAAAAAAATCAGTGGTTAAGAAAAAAATCAAGCTAAGTTTGTTGTGCAAGTGTCTCCATGTAGTCATTGGAACACATGACTTGTCCAACACGCACAATCTGGGGACTGAAACCCTCTTTCTGGAAAATCTCAGTGTGATACTAGAGACATCTTGAAGGAAAAGTGAATTTGCTTTTCAGAAGTATCCTCCTAAGGTGCAGAATAAACATTTTCTTGCAGATATTCCTATCAGTGAGCAGCAAAGGGCTGAGTCCCACCAGAGACTGAGGAGCTATCACAGCCATTCTCTTCCCTGTGTAGTGGGAGCATTAAATGTTTAATGGGAGCCCACAATACCCTCTTGTAGTATGTCACTTGAAAAATTACCACAGTCATAAAATTGTCATTTAGGGTTTTCTCTGAGTCTGAGAAAAATGTTCTCTCTGTCTGTCAGGCCTGTTCCAAGTTTGTTTTTTCTTCATTTTGTGATGTGGAGTTGCTTGGCAGAGATGTACCTCCCTATTTCTGCCACTGCTTCCCCTTCTTTTTTATGAGCGCACATTCACACACCTGTACATGGCTGGTGAAAAAAAGTATAGGGAAAAGCCTTACTGTACTGGCATACACAACATGCTGTCAGCACCATTTGTAGCCAAACTTGCCTAGATTTTTTTTTTTTTTTTGGCTGTGCAGATTCCTAAAACATCAAAGAAAACAAAGATAAAAATGTATTTTAACCAGGTTCAGCTGCGTGTTCTGCAGGGCACTGGGATGATGAGGAGACTGCAAGGTCTGATATGGATACACCTTCTGCTGCCCTGCACTGACTCTAAACATTTGCTTCTCAGGCTAAATTCCTGTGCCTTGGGGAGCCTGCACCGACCTAACTTCTAGTTGTGTTGATGATGGAGATCATGCATACTTTGGATTTTGTTTGACTTTAAAATATACCTGGTTCTGTTTTGTTCTCTAATGGAGTTTGACTGCTTAGAAACAATCTGTAGCCAAAATGCACTGTGCATATAAAAAGACAGCTCCAAAAAATACCACCTAAACAAACTCCAACAAAACCAATCCAAACACAATCCCCTTATTGGACTTCTGAATTTCTTCCTGCCCTTATTACCTCCACTTGATTTCCACTCCCAGTCTGCCAAAGGATTTGGATTCCCATCCAAGGCAGTTTGGAAGTACATTTATACTCAGATAAATAAATGCAACAGGCAACTAAGCTGCTGTGAACTAATGGCAGGACACTTGAAAGTGCTGTATTTCAGATAATGGTGTCAGTTTCAGAAAGGCAAACTGGTTTAATCAAATGTTATATTTTATGAAATTCCTGACCATTGGGAAGGAGATTGCATAGGAGAATTTAAAAGATTGGGAGTTTCTGGCTTTATTTCTGCACTGCTGATAAGTGGCAATTTTTGCAGAAGGGGGAGAAGTAACCCTCTGCAATAAAACCATTTTCATAATACCATGGGAATGAGTTATTGCTTGAGGTGAGGCACAGTTTCTAATGGCTGCCTAAGCTTTCATCTCCATCTTTCATGGGCTAGTCAGACATTTTTATAGTGCTGACACAAAAAGAGAGCATTTATGTTGCTTCCATTCTCCATCTGTCAACAGTTAGGTTAAAGTGCCACTACAGGAATACTTTTCATCTGATTTCCATTCCAACGTGGTTCATCAATATATGGTATTTGAGTCATGCCAGCTCTCAAGGTCCCAGTCACTTGTTTTTTATGCACCATTAATGGTTAGCCAATAGGAGACAAAAGTCTCCCTTTTTAATGTGAAGAGGGGTGGTATTTACTTTTATTGTGAATTTTCCTGAATGTACCCCCTGTACAGTTTTCTGAGCTATCAAGAGTTGGTTTTCAGTAAATAGTGTGAAAAGTCAAAATACGTTAGGCCAGAGAGGAAGTGGATTTTCATTTGCCTTGTATGAGATACACCCATGAACACCAACAATTGATTAACAATTTGGGCATCAGGCAGGAGCAAAAGGGGAAGCATTGTCATTAATCCCTGTTTAACTTACAATTCCTTTCAGCTAATGAACCTAGTTTCATTAGTGGCAGAGGCCACAAAAAAGTTATTTTAGTGCAGAAATTTCGAGAACTTAATGAAAAAACTGTCTTAGTCTGTGCTTAGTGCAGTTGTAAGGTCGAACAAGGTAGATGTGTTGGTAACAAACTAAAGCAGACTATAAAGTGCACAGATTTCCTCTTCCTATCCTTTGGAAACTCTCATTTTGTCAGTATCCAGAGAAAAGTATAACAAAAACTACAACAGTATAACAATAACAAAAAGTCAAACTACAAGGGCAACAGCTGTCACCTATGTTTTTAACACACGTTTTCTGGGCTTATATGCAGCATTATTCTTATGAATTCTGGGGATTTTGTGGTGGTGGTTTTTTTTTTGTTTTGTTGGTTTTTTTTTTTTTTTTTTTTTTTTTTTTTTTCTGCTGTTGGGTTTT
>VWZU01015896.1:585934-607555 GCA_013397095.1 Sterrhoptilus dennistouni | reverse complement strand
TTTTTCTGTTGTGTTGTTTTGGGTTTTATCTATTTTTTTTTTTCCCTGGTTGGTCTTTACCTTTTTGTAGAATAGCATCCAGGCATAAGGTACCCCCAAATACAGTTTCTTTCACTGATGGTGGGAACAGAAAAACTGTTCCAGACCACTTCAGTGTATCTGTTACACAAGACAATATGTTCCAAAAATATCCTCTCTGTGCTGAGAAAGAGGTGTTTGGGGGATGACAAACTTATTTTAAATTAGAGGGGAAAAAAAACCCAACCAAACCTGAGGAAAGGAAAAAAAAAAAAAAGTAAAGACTCTGAAGAGGGGGAAAACAATCTGTTTTTAACAGGATTTTCTTCCAAGTACCTCTGTCCCTCGGGTATGCAATATTCGCTTAGACTAAATTTCTTCCAGCTTTCTCTCAGATTTTGAGAGCCTCATTTTTCTCCAGCTAATATAGTGCAGCTCATATACTGTATTTTATGGGTGACTGGCTTCCAGAGGAATGTAGGTGTGAAAGACCACACAGGCATGAACCTGAGTTATATGAAGTAATCACTACAGGGGAGAAGGAGTGTTTAGTCCCTTTCTTGTCAGAGTCAGATGAGGCTTCCACACTGTGGGAGGGATGGTAAAGATCCAAAGGAGATATTATATGGTTTTGTTTCAAGTTTGTTTTCAGTTCATTGGCTGAGATTCCTGGCTTCTGGAAACTTGACATTGCATTTCAATGCTGTTGGCCACTGGAGTGGGCATTATCACACTCTTACTCTACTCCTGGCTTGATCCCCATGATTAACTTTTTAGCTGTGGTCTTGTGGTCCATGTGTGTGCAGATGTAAAGTACTGCTTCTTGACTTCACACAAACAAAAAGCTTTTTGTTTTTTGTCTCAAAGTGCATTGTGTTGCATTTCTTGCTGTCAGAGTCTGGGTATTTTTGTATAATTAGGACTGTCCAGCTGGTGCATGTGGTTCTATTTCTGAGTTCTTACTCAGCTGAGATATATGCCTGCATTTTCACAAAATTAAGAGATCAAACCCAAAATTCCTTGGGCTGTTTTTACTGTCCAGTGTTTTAACTGCCTCTGTCCTATGCAGAGGATCAAAATACCTTAAAAGTGAGTTTATTCGGGGCTTAAGTTGTGCATATATTTGTAGTTCTGATCTTACAACTTTTTCATGCAGCTGGGAGCCTTCTGTTCCCTCAGCCAATCTTTCATTGTTCCCACTAGGCAGCGACCAGAGTGCTATTAGAAACAGGAACAAAAAAAAAAAAAAGGAATTTTACGCCTGTTTTATTCATATCTACAGCTTTCTGCCTCTTAGTTGTGCTTCTTCAGTCCTCTTCTCATATTGTTGTCCACCCTCTGTTACCTCCCACAATGATGATTAATGGAATGCTCTACATCTTTTTTTGAACTCTTGGTTTTTCTTCTTAGTTCCTGATTATTTTAATTCTGCCAGATCCTTTTTCATATCCTTTCCTCGTCTGCCTCTAATCTACAGTATATCATTTCTCCTACTCCAATCCCTCATTTCCATTCCTGTAACGTTCCATGTCCTTTCTTGGAGCCTGGGCTGAGCACACAGACCAGTTAAAATGAAAATATGCTTTCCAGATTTTTTAGTAGCCTAATTATTTTATTTCAAATGAAGCCGAGACATCAATCAGATTGTTCTCTAAATCCCAGTCACATCAGCAGCTAAATGAAAATATCAGTTATTCTCTGCCATTCCCAATCCACTTGCCTTTAAATGGTATTATCACAGCAAATATTAGGAGTTTAGACATGTCCATAGTCTTTTGTTGAAAAGCTCTTGCAAACAAGGCAAGGGAAATGCATCTGAAATCCTAATATCTTGTGAAATGATATTAACAATGGGTCTGGCACATGTGAGCCTTTAGACAGGAGGCTGTCAGATCCCGGGAGGTTGAAAAGTGAGAAATATTTGAAAGACAAAGAGCAAATCATAGAAATGGGAAGTCAAGAAAAATAAATTCTTTTCCGGCTTAAGCGCTGCAGGCTCCTGGGGCTGGTTCTCAGTTCTGGCACCCCAGTTCACTTCTCAGCTCCAGCCAGAGATTTCTGAAGAGCTGCACAGGGCTCGAGCATGACCAGTAATCAGATCCTGTCCTCCCTGACAGCCTCATGTCAGTCATGAGTGCCCAGAGTTAATAGGGACTTTAATTACAGCTGTGCATGCTCAGCTCTGCTGAAAACTGGATCCAACCCAATAAATGTGTGGCCACATTGGAAATATCTGCCTTTCAGACCTTTTGATAAGATTCCTCCCCTTCCATCTTCTTTCCTGTTAACCAGGAGAGATAATGGAAGTTTTATAGCTGAAAAAGCTGTGTTTGGGAGGTGGACACTTATCATATAATCTGCTTGGAAACTTCTCTGAGCTTTTGAAGGTTCTGTGTTTTCACTCACTGAGGAAGCATATAATGGTTGTTAAAACCTCTTTTGATTTCAGGCTTCTCATTGAAGGCAAATCCGTGAGTCCCTCTGACTGGTGGGGAAGCCTCTTCCAGAGGCTGATTTGTTGACTTTTAGGGGTGTTATGTGAAACAGATTTTTTTCTGATAATTTTTACTGCTTCCAAACCCTCTTTTGTATCCTTTTCTGATTCTCTGCACTTTGCAGTAGATCACTTCTCCTACTCTGGTCTGTTTTCTCTGTTAGCAGGAGAATGCAGGAAACTGTGTGAAGAATTTAGGCACATCAGGACTATCCCTCTATGCAGGGGAAGACAAATGAAATGGGAAAAATGACAGGGGAGAATGCTGCAGAGGATGAAATAATTTGTGGTCGGTCAGTTACAGAGGTGGGAGTATAATTGTCCCTCCAGGTCTACTACAGTGCTTTTTTCTTTTTTTTTTTTTTCTCCTTCCCAGTGGACTGTGCTTTCTCTTCTTGTAACTAAACACCTTATTGACAGTGTATACTAGAGTCTTACATTAGGGATCAATTTCATTTTTTTCCCCTGAGCAACTTGCTATATTTCAGCTTATCATGGTAATGAACTTAAAAAGCCTGAAGTTTTATTACTTCTATTTCCCCTTTAATACATTGCTATTTCTGTTTTTATTTTTTCCTCTTTTTCTTCCACTAAACTCCAAGGGGGATGAAGGTGCCCGAGAGATGACGTGAAGAGCTTTAGCAAACTCCTGTGTAATAATAATGAGATTTGCAATGGGCTTCTAAAGGACACAGATCAGAACCACTTACCATAATGACACTACAATGTAATGAAGATTCAAGTGGTTCTTATTAAATATGAAGCTCTTTCAGAGAATCCAAACTCGCTTAATATCCTATTGCTGGAGGAGAGGTGGGCATTGATGCTGTGAAATGTTTGTTTCTCTTTTTTCTTCAAATCCAGGCAAATCTGTTTGGATTTGCGGGACTCCACATGTGCATGCTGTGACTCTCCCTCCCATTACAGCCTTAAATAAAGGTTCTAGTAAATTTCCATTAAAATAAGTAGTAACCACATTTAATGACCAGTTTGTTTGAGTGTTAACAGCCTGTTAGCTAACAAACTCATCATTAACTGGTGATAACTTCTCTGGTCTTGTTTAAATAATCCCCTAACATCAGCCCTGTTTGTATTAAGGTGCCCATGTAAAATTTGTCTGATTATTCCTTTAATTTTTTTTTTTGAGAATATTTTATATTTTTGGTCTGTTCTTCTTTGATTGTTCCACTTTCCACTACTAGTATTTTCTCCTTATTCGTTAAGATAGCAGTTTTATTTTCTTCTGTATTTTTTTTCCAGATTTATCTTAAAATCTCTGCTTGTTCAATGAATTAGGTGTCAAACCCCTAGGGATAAATTCAACTATGGAACATAAAACTCACAAATCAATGGAGCTGTGGGCTACATCCTGATTATGTACAGAATTCAAATGAGCTTGGCAAACCCATTTGTGTGCTGTTAGAGGAAGGAGAAATCATGTCCCCAGTCTTGCAAGGATACCAATGCCTTTCTGCACGTCCAGCAGAATGATTTATGCGTAGGCTTGCATCACATTTGCAGATCTAGAATCTGTGTGCTGGAGGCCTAATTTGGCTGTAGGATTTGTTTTATACCACAAATTCTCTTGGCCTCATCCTGTGGAAGGAGGATGATAGTTCAGTTCAAATAAAATCTTACATTTTGGCCAACACTCAGATTAAAGTTGAAAGCCACTTCATGTGATGTATTGTGGGGAAGGAGGAAAGAATATTTCAAAAGTGCTTTCTGTGTTCATTTTCTCTGAATGATTGCAGATTAAACTGGTAAGTAGTGGTGGGCAGCAGTTCAGGAAATTGTCTATGTGTCTCCTCACCGCAGAACAGGATTGCTAAAAACTGTGTGACACCTGGCATGTCTGTCTGACCTTTTCTTGAGAGACCTCCAGGAGCAGCTGCCCTGCAGCTTTCTTGGGTTTTCTGCTCCTGCATTTTGCTATTACTATTACTGTCAATTCCAGCCTAGAATTTTCTTCCTGCAGTAGAAAGGTTGTTTCCTGGCTCCAAAGATACAACAAAAAAATGACTCCTTCTTCTGTACAGTAACCTGCTATGGACTTCAAAATGTTTTCCCATCTCCTTTGAGTTTTATGCACTTTAGACTAAATAATCCCAAATGTGTGCCCATCTCTCCTGTTGAATGACAACTTTCTTTAGAGTCAGGGTTCAAAACTGGACCCAGTATATGCAGCTCAGATCTAGCTATAGATATATGATCTCTATGGATATAGAAAGATTGTTTCAGGTATTTTAGAAGACATATTTCAGTGTACTTAATCCCAATAAAAAGTATTCCTTTTGTTCCCAGGAGCATTAGCATGTCCTCTAGTGCCTCTCTGAAGATGTTATCCAACAGTAGGCCACTCTTTATTTTTGCAAGTAGTTATTCCTGCTTAACTTATGCCTGTCCTATTTAATTTATATATATAAATATTATTTTTTTGCTGGTCAATATGTTATGTCAAGTTACTATAAGTTAGAAAATATTGTTTTCTCTGCTGTCTTGCTCCAAGCAGAGAGTTAGAGGTATTGCTTAAATATTCAGGAAAAATGTGGCTCTATATCTGCACAGGAAGAGGGAGGTGCATGGTAGTTAAAATCACCAGAGACTCATCCCTGTTTTGTTTAGTGCTATTTTGTTTTCCTTAGTTGACAATCCATTAGTGAATGATTCTTCATCACAGACTGAGATGAAAATGACTTCTCTCATTTTCCTCAGGCAGCAGGGATGGGAAAAGCCAATTCATAGCCCTTGTGCAACTTAGGTGATGAAGGAAATGGCAAAGAGGTTTCTTGTGGTGTGGCTGGCTGGCAGCAGTGGGATAATAACCATGAGTGACCACTTTCTGCAGAGGTTCTACATTAGCACTGAGCAGATGTTCTGGCTATTCTGGTCACTCTTCACCTTTGTCTGCAAGGTGCATCAATCACTATAATTTATAACAGGACATGGGATCCAACAACCGAAGGAGAAAAATCAACCCAATCCTAGGAACAATCTTTCTTGATGAATTCTCCCCCCTAAACTGAAACAATTTGCTGGGTAACCCAGCTGGGGTTCATATGCTTTTGATTACTGTGGGCTATTTAGCTTTACAAAATGACATGCTGCTTAATGGTCTTTTAATGGTTATAGGTTTCTCTCTCTTTTTTTTTTTTAATGAGCTTCACCAGTTTGTTACTAATGCCCTGTAGAAATCTGGCAAAATGCCAGATTTTATGTTACAAATTTTCTGGTTTTTTTGTGGCATAAGGGGAATCTATGCAGCCAGTGGGAATGTCTGTGTTACTAATCATACTGTAATGCCATTAAAGAAAAGGGGGAAAAAAAGAATTAATTGAGTATTCTACAGTCCCAATAATGGCCTATGCAAAGATGGTATCATTAACACTTTGCAGCTGAAGTCTTACAAGAAGTCCAGTCTGTTGTTCAAGCTCTGAAAGATGGAATTTCTTGAAGCTCATGTGTTCCACTTGGCTACTGCCAGGTTAAAATGTCAAGTGAAGGTTACACCACTGTCAAGGTACAGATAAGATTATGTCGCTTTTGATGAAGAAGTGAGAATTTTCCTTGTGGGAGGACAGAGACAGTGCTGAAGGCAATCTTGCCCCTGATACCATTGCAGCTGTGTTAATTACCAAAGAGTGGTAATTGCCCTCACAGATGTGGGTGTGATAAAAGAGTGAGTTGGAGTCTGCTGAGAAGAGGAAGGGACAGGAGGTCCTGTAAGGGACAGAAAGGGTGAGACATTGTATGAGGGACAGACTGAGTTAGGTTGCTCTGCTGGGGACAGGAAGGAGCTGGAACTGCAGAAGGGAGAGAGAAGGAGAGAAAGAGCCAGAGCTGCTCATGGGAGGCTACACAGAAAAGGTAAGAGAGACTTTTAGATAACAAGGTGCTGATGCTTGAAGCCTTCTTTGGTGTCAGTTGTACCTCTTCTGTCACTTCCTAACATCTTGCTGAATATAATGGGCTTTGTTTTCAGCCATGACTATAGCTCAGCTTTCAAATGGTCCTTCTTAAGGCGCCTTGTTTATTTTCAGAGAGTGAATACTCAGCACTTTGTGTGTTTTGAAGTTGAAGGAGATTCCTGTTCTGCAATCATTACTTAAAACATGAGCTGATAGTACCAGTGGGTCTTGATGGGAAGTCTGAGCATTGCTTTTGATTTATATAAACTCACAGTGAAAGATTAAATTGTTAAATCTTTCACTGTTTTAATTTGGTGGTAACACAAACATCTTTGTGTTATGTATTCCCTAATAGAGCTGATAATTCTTAATGAACACGTAGCTCTACATAAACTCTGAGTCTGAATTGTTAAAATGTGTTGGGCATAAGTACTTTTTAGGTGGGCCTTAGGCAGAGGCTTTGTACTGTGTTTGTCCATGGCATATGGAGAGGTCAAGTATGTGCCAAGCTTTGCCAAATTCTCTGAGTCCCAGAAGCTGATGCAGTGCCTGATGTTCAAGAAGAGCCTTGTTTGTGCAGCTCAGAGAGGGACGTGCCATGAAGTACCATGGCATTTTCTGAAAGCTACCCAGCCCTGCTGTAATGTTGGCTTGATGAAGGGGTCAAGAATCGTGCAAAGCTTCGTCTCTTCCTCCCAGCTCTAAGGGGCTGTGTTGCTTTTTCACTTCCAGTTAAGTAGTTGGGAAATACTGGGCCATATCTTCCACCATGATTTGACAATGCTCACACAGTATTGTTGCAATTATACAAATTTACACTGAGTTAGTATATGGCTCTGGTTTCTTTCCATTAATATCAAGCTCAGGTACCAGCTGAAGTAGAAACAATGGGAAGAGTAGTGTTGTTTCAGGTGAGAATAAAATCTACAGGCTTTACGCTGAAAGAAAAAAAAAACATTACTGTGTTGTCCTGAATGTGGCTGGTTGTGTTTTGCCCAGAAGAAACTGCTTTTCTCTTAATTAAGAAGTGAATGCTCTTATTCAGGAACTGGATGAGAATTTGGTAAACTGGCATCCCAGGACAAATACAAAGGAAAAGTAACAAACATTCAAGATGCTTTTTGCAAAGGAGTGGAAAGCTGTAAAAGGTTGGGCTTCCAGACTTATACTTTAAGCACAGAACATATTGAAAGGTCACATTAATGACCTTTATGGCAGACAAAACTCAGCTGGACCTCAACTGTGTTCCTGTTGGAGCTAGTTTTGCTTTTGGGCCTTACACTGCACTCAGGTCATGTGTGAAGGGATTGGGCTTGCTTTGCAGCTGGAGTCTAGGCAGGGTTTTCCAACCATGATTAACAACAACAGTGTCATAGTTTTGGGTCTGTCCTCAGGGCTCTGGTCTAGGATGCTTTCGGCAGCATGAATTTTGTAGTTAGTTTCTTTCTTTGTAAATTCAAGCAATGTATGAGATTTTCAGCAAGGTGTGCACAACTCCTGGTTAGTGGGAGCAATGGGAAAGAGCTGGAATAACCTACATAAAGGAACTGCCCAGTGCAAGAGACATCTGCAGCTTTAACTATCAGCACTTACTTAAAGCAATAATGTAACTGCAGAAAGGAGAATCATCAAGACAAAAGGCAGAGGGTCCTGTATGATTGGCCTGAGCTGGTAAATTTGCATAGCCTGGCTGTAAGTGAGCACAAAGAGTGCTTCCAGGCTGATTTCAGCTCCTGAGGAGCAACCTACAGCATCTCTACTCTGATGGCCCCTGCCTGGAGACTTCATCTATGCACATTTAAGAGCAGATTGTATTTTTGTTTATTCTTTATGAAGTTACAGTTTACCTTCAGTTGACATTGTGAAAAACAAAGACAAAAACGTCAACAGAAAGTTGATAAAACAGCAGTTGAATCTGCTAGTTTATTGAATGTAGTTGATGCAAATTTTTCTGTTCCCTATTTCCTTTTGTTCTGAGGTTGCAGAACTTCATAATCAAGAAAGGACAAGTAGTAACATTCTTAGGTTTATCATAAACTCAGATAAAAAATATTCTGTAAGTACTTGTCTGAATTCTCAAATTTCATTAGTTTATGTCCCTTTTACAATCACTCCGATGATTGTTCCTACCAGGAGATGAATTTGACCAAATGTTCCCAGAAACAGCAAATCTAAGTGAATATCAAAAGTTATTCAAAGGGAGAAAACTTCAGATCTTTAATCTGAGTATTTGTATCCAGTCAAAATTGGTCAGACTTCCAATATCAAACACTTAGAGATGCACTACTAACCAGCTGCAGTCAAGGATCTTGATGGAAACTGTTTGAATTACCAGGATATAAATAATTGTATTGTTGAGTGATGCCTGTATAATCCATCTGTGGCAGATAAAAAAAAAAAAAGGTGTAATTCATGGAGTGAAATTGTTAACTACAATTCTTAATTAAGGACAGATAGCAGCTCTAAGATGTACAGGTTTAGAAACTTGATGTTGGTGAATTTAGCAGCAATGCTTTAAAACTTTACTACCAACAATATCTGCTGCTCTGGATGGCCCCATCCCTTTCAGAGAGATAAAACTTAATGTTACTTCAGTGGCCCCAGGACTGAAGCACGTGTAAATGGGTGTTCTTTTTTCCTCCTTTATTTTTCTCTAGACTGTTCTTTAAGGTTTTACATAATTTACACAGAACTGATTTGTTCCAGGTTTTAATTATTTCCCGTGTAAAGGAGAAAGATCATGGGGCTTTCCTGTTGTACTGTGAATGTATCTGCAAATGTATCTCCATTGTATACACTGCCTGTGCTGGATCTGACTGTTCAAGCTGGGATTTCTCAAAAGAACTCACTTCTTAGTTGAAGGAGTCTATCAACTTGACAGTATTTGTTCAATTTTTTTTTTTAATAACTTTGAAAACCACCATCATATGCTGAGACAATCCCAGCATAGGAGGAGTCAGTCAGGTGTCTTGGATCCTTGTACAAATATATATTTCTCAGGCAGATGGGGAAATCTTGTAATTAAACTTGCCTGCTTTTTATTAACTAATGAACACTTTCCTTTAGCTGACCTGGTGCTCACCAGAAGCAGTAGAAATCTTCCTGTTAAACAGCAACAAATTTTGGGTCCAGCCCTTATGTGAAAGTATCTCAGCTCTCCTGAACAATCTACCCAATCTTAGTGTCATGGCATTGTTGAATAACCATTCCCATATTAATCATAACTCTGCATCTCCAGTTAATTAGCCCCATCACCTTCATGGCAGGGTCTGAATCTCTCCTGCTCACCTTATTCCTATGTCTGTGCCAGCTGGAAGGGACACAGTCATATGGTTTCCCTGACAATTTCAGGCAGTTTTGGGCAGGAGAACATCCCCTTCGTGAGCCACTTTAGCCTTTGCATGACAGGATGTAGCAGTGGCCAGAGACACAGCTATAATTTCACATCTCACACAGAATATGACTATTTTCCTCATTTTTAAATTGTTTGTTCTATTTCTCTTCTTTTGAAATGCTTGTAATATTCTTAAAATTGACATTTATTATATTTAGCAAAGGAATCTCCCATTAGTCACAGATCAGCATTATTTTATGGGCTGTGAAGAGAAATGCTCTGTGAGAGCCTGCTAGTGTTTTGCCACATCTCAGCTCTTATTTGAAACAAGAACCTGCTTCTTTTTCACACTGCAGGTGCCTTGGCTGCTCCTGAGATGTGGATCCAAGCTCCTGAATGGTGGGTTGGATGGGAATGGCTGGAAGTGTGGCCTCAGGCAGGTGCCTTCCCAGGGTTCCAGTGCTTTATCTGGGAGGTGTTTCACAGGCTGGCTGCAGCTGCTGGTCTTGCTGATGATGCCTGTGGTAGAATTAGGTGGCAAACCTGCCAGAAGTCTGGCCAAGAGAACTGATGTTTTGTGTTAGGCAGAGTTTTTTGAAGATTTGCTGAAAAAAAAAAAATGGAACACAAAACTTCTAGTGAAAACAGTGACTTTTTGAAGATTTTTTTTTTTTACCTGAAGTTTTTACTTGCTGGGTTTTTTCCCTTCCCTTTAAAACGTTGCACACAACTTTATCTGTCAGGAAAAAAAATAATTAGTCACTAAATTGTTGCTGTGACTAAACATTGTGAGACCCTCAGCTCAGGAAAAGGCTCTAAAAGCCCTAAACTGGGGATCCTCTTTAACAGACAAANTCATGTAAAAAAAAAAAAAAAAAAAAAAAAAAAAAAAAAAAAAAAAAAAGAGGGGCAGTGAAGATCCTTCCTACTTGTCTGACCATAAGCAGTGTGAGCACCAGCCTGAAGATTTCCAGTGCTGGCTGAATATTCTTCATCTGGGCAAGGTGCAGGGAAATAAAGCTGTACTTTATCACCAATGCTCTAGGTTGACAGAAGGCTTCCTGCTCCTATTGAGTGCTTTATCAAATATAAAAGGAGATTAATTTCAAGTGGCTCTGAGTTTTGCAGTAAGCACTGCAGTGTCTAGGCTGGTGTCATTCTCCTGTAGGAACTGAAGAGTTTGTAGAATATGATTAATAGTATTTTTTAATGATTAAAACGCAAATTTGAAGCCCTTGATTCTAGAAATTATTGTTGTGGGTGTGTTTTTTTTTCTTTTTGGCCACAGAGGAACGTAACTGTTATCTCTTCCTGTAAATTGTATTAAGAGAAAATGGATGAACACAAGCCTGAGGGCAGAGCTAGGAGGGCATATCCACCAAGGCACCAATCTTTCTTGTACTCACCTGGATTTTAGCCTATGACATCCTCAGGCTGGGACATGTGTGGGGCAGGCACAGACATCCTGTTTCCAGTTTGGACACCAGAAGCTCACGTTATGTCCTCCCTGCAGTGGCTCCATTCTCAGTCAGTTAAAACTGAGCTCTGAGTTCTCAAAGGAGAACCACTTGGTACTAAATTCTGCCACATGAGTGGGAGAAAAGGCGTATTGGGCAGTAAATCAATACAGCTGGGCTCTGAACTGGGAAATGCAATGTTTCCTCTGGGGCTGAAATTAAAATCGACTCTCTTGGGTGCTGATGAGCTGAGCCTTCAAAGCATCAAACCTCTGAACTGTGTTTGTGTCATTAGCAGCATCATTCCTCTGACTTTGAAAGAGAGCTTTATTTCAATGGTGCACTCCAGCAGTATTTTTTAAACCTTGCCTCGTTATGCAGCTCCAAAGGCAGGACACCAGCCATGTTGCTGCTTGCTTGTTGCAACTCCCATGCAGGCCAGCAAATGATAAACAAAAGTCTTTTGTATAATATTAATAAGCTTTCAGCACTTCTCAGCGTGGCCTGTTGTCATCAGAGTAAATCATGTCTATAAAAAGCCCTTATATGTGAAAGTTTGTTTTCATATCTGGCCAGCTTTTCTATTCAAACCCTTTTATCATCTTGTAATAAAAACATTTGTTTATTTTTTTCAATGGCACTTCAGTCATGATGCAGGAACTGCTTCCATGAATAGAACAGCACTTTTCTAAGGAGCTTTCTTTCAAATCACTTCAACTGGCCCCTTCTAGCTGCCAGTGGACTTTGAATCCTGTTTACATTAAAACAATAGTAGCAGCTTCATAAATAAACAGGCGCACACATGCCTGAAAGCCATCCTGTAATTGAGAAGTTAAAGTTCTCTCCTAGTCGAACTCTTTTATTTTATCCAATTCACTTTGGGTTTGAGCTAAATTTAAAGTTCTATCTTTGTGCTTAATGGACAGATCATATTCTGTTAATGTGTCCTGCAGTGAAAGTTCTTAATTTAAACAGGTTCTGCTATGTCAATATTTCAGTGCCAACAGATATTTGCTAAAACAAGCAAACACTTTTCCTTGTCTCAGGATACAGGGCAAAACATCCTGCCAGTACCTGTGAGTAAATAAAACCCTGAGACCTAAGCAACCTTTTATGTGCTCTTGAGCTGCTGCTACTTTTCTGTTTGCTTTCCAGCTTTTCCTGTGGCTGGCTGCAAATGCCAGAGGATGGAATTAAGGGGATGATGGAGAGATTTAATGTGCTGGGTTGCCTAAGAAGTACTTGTTAGGGGTCTTTTAAATCTCTCCTATCTCAGGTTCAATGTTTGCTTCTGGGCACTGTAGGAAAAATTGTTTTACTTAATTTTGAACCCATTTACATTTATCATTTCTAGCAGCTTCCTTGTAATTTCATGCTCAAAAAGGATTCAGAAGCACCCAAGTGACTCTAGAGTTGAAAAAGCAAAACAGAAATCAAAGTTTCAATCAAAGCTGAATGAAAAATTCAGCTAGCCTAAAGTTCACTCAGATCGTGAATGGATAATGAGATAAATGGACATGTAAGAAGCTGCATCTCTGCCCCCAGGATGGGTCCATAGATGTGATAAATGACTTATCCCAATTTAGGCACCCTGGACCAGTCCCACATTGTCATGTCTCTGTGACATGGTATCAGCAGAGATTTATGCAGACAGAGAAATCTGTTTGTTGGATCAGCTGACAATTTTTTGGCCAGTTTTTTCACCTCTTTGTCTCTGGGTGAAGTGCTGTGTTTTCCATTTCTGGAAAAAGACGTCCATAATTTGTAGGAAATTTCTGTAATCAAAGGAAATCCTCTAAGTTACATTTCTTATTATCAAGCCCTGACCTCAGAAACTTGATAAAATACTTTTTGCCTGGACTATTTATGTTTCTCCCCCAGCAAGTGAAAGGATGGCATCTCTAGCTGACCCGACATCCTTCCTGGCATGTCCAAAGGAGCAGAGGGTTAGAAAAATGGCTCAGTAGTTGGTTCAGACACCCCATGCTTCTCTCATTAAGAGAGGGCTTTGGAAGCATTTCCACAGCTCTAATTTGATCTCTGGGAAACTGAAAGGTTAATTGCACAATGTACAGGGGCAAAATAGATTTCCAAGAACATCTGGCACTATATTATTGAGTCTGAAATGAGATTAAAGTCATTCTTCTGGGACATGAGCTCTTGCCAACCACGATGGGGAAGGTGTACAAACTTTATCTGAGTTTAATGAAGACATGGTGTGTATATTTATACACACATAAATACACACACACGTGTTGGCTTTTTTTTTCCCTCCTTTTGCTTATGGCCTGTGGTATCTTGGGCTTGGTTTTACAGGATTTTTCTCCTCACTAAATTTTCATGAGTGCCAATTAGGGGGTGTTTTGCTGCCTGCAATAAATCTGTGTTGCAGGACATATGGTCTTTCCCCCCTTCTTTTTAAAAATGAAAAATCATCAGGCATCTTTCCTCTCTTGTCCGCCTCTGTGTTCCCTAGGAATAACTTGATACTGCAGAAAGCAAACATGGGGAGAGAATATCAGGGGACCTGGTGATATCTTTTCAAAGCCATCTATGTTAAAGGTCAAGGCAAACATTTGCCATTTATTAAACACCAAGTTTATCCTGAAGGTATCTGGCTGTGTAATTAGGGACAGAATAAACACTTGCTCGAAAAATATGAGCTGTGCTTGTGTCCAAGGCAGGTAAGGGAAAAGACTTGTCAGAGGGGTGGGAGCAAATGGTGAGGAGGCGACTCATTTCTTCTACTCAGAGCATTTTCCTTTGCAAAGGTCAGCTGTGATCCACGCTCTTTCTCCCAGCTTTTTCTAAGGATGAAGGAGGAATCTGTCAGTGGGAGAAATGGTAATGAATAATGATCCCCAGATCATCTCTTGTACTGGCGAAGTGCTGGTGGAGAGATGCCCTCTGAGCCGTCGGTTTCCCTGAGTGCACGGCTCAGTATTAGTGGCTTATCTGCCTGATATGTGACACTCTGGTATCTTTAATATGTCACACGTTCTGACAGATTTGGCAGGTCTTTAGCCCGAAGATCAGCTGAGCAGCTGGATGGCTGAGTAGACTGTAGAGGGCAGTCTGAGACCACCAGTGATGGGCTGCTGCGGCTGCTGGAGAGGTGCAGGGTCCAGTGTCTGCCACCTGTGGGGAGGGAGTGGCGGAAAAAAAATGGGGAAACTGGTCTCTTGGATTCACAGTAAATATCTATTTGGCTTCTCCTAAAAGAAATGCTTTATAGGACTTATTTTTCTTTAACCCCTCCTTTCCTCTACCTTGCTCTGTTTGAAAAGAGCTAATGCTGCTACTGCCTGAACAGCTGTTTTTACCCTGCAGTCACTATTTGAGCAAAAGAAACAAGTTGTGTAAATCCTCCTGCTGACAGTTGAAATGACTTTTAGTCTGTTCACAATGGGCTTGACTTCACCACACTGTGAATGAACGTGACAATGAGCAGGATGGTGTTGTCCAAACACCACTTCACTACCAGCCAGTGCTGTGAATTAGACAAGAGAAATCCCAGCACCTGAGGCAGGGTGCTGCCAAAGCAAGCAGGAATGATGGATGTGGTCCCCCTGCAAGGGGAGACAGCATGCAAAGCAGTGCTGGGTCTGGGCAAGCATTCTTTTTTTTATTTGGGGGGCTAAAAAGGCAAATTTGTGGCTGGGCAAAACTTTTTTTTTCCCTTCATGCTTTTAACCATTGTGAAGTATAACAGTTGGGGCCTGACCCTGTGTCCAAAGTGGTGATGTTCAGCCATAGAGGTGATTTTACGTCTTTCAAGGTAAGGGCAGGTGCCATTGGTGGCTCTGTTAAAGGTGGCCCCAGGAGAGTCTAACAGTGGAGTCACCAGGAGGGGGAATTACTTGGCACACTTGCTCCTCTCTTGGTGGGCACATCTGAGATGTCTCACACTGCTGGTGAAAAAAGGGGCAGGCTCTGGTATAACTGCAGTGTCAAACCAGTCTCACTTTTCTCCTTTTTAAGAGAGAATCATCTGAATTGATAAGCTGAGGGAAAGGATGAGTCCTGTCAGATTCTAAAATTCCTGGCAGCAGAGTTTGTAGCTGTTCTGCTTTCTGCATTAATCAGAGGACCAAAAAGCTACCAATAAACACACTGCTACCCAGTTTTCTTCTCAGGATCTGATTCTACCCATTTGATTTCTGTAATTGCACTCTAGATAGTCAGGAGCAGTGGTGCAGAGCCTGCCCCTGTAAGCACCTTCATGCACAGGCATACTCTTATTTGTGTTAATATTATCCTGGATTTCGTTGAAACAGTTTGTACTTGTAAAAGTTGAGTCTGCAAAATTTGGTCCAGAACTTTATCTGATTTAAAATATCCTCCCTTTCTAAGAAGTCTCTGCAAGGCAAATTTTTTTATGTAGCTACCCTGATTTTTAAACTGTCCCTTTGCTTACAGTATGCTTGGTATTTCTTGCCTGTCTTCTGGATGGTTTAGCTGTTGCCATGATTAATTCAACTTCACAGAGCTCCCTTGGAGGAGATGAGTAGCTTAGAGCCCGCATTAAACTGAGGCAGAACAAAGCCAAGAGGTTGTTTTCCCTCAGGTCTGGGTGGCAAAACTCTGGCAGAGCTGAGAATGCAACTCAGCTTTGCTCATCCCCAGCCCTCTTCTGTAGCCATGAGCAAATTAAACCCAGGCAAAAGGGGCACAGCTCCTTTAGCAGGCAGGGAGGATTGTGCCCATCACACAAGCTCTGTGTTTGGCCTATTGCCTGCATGCTCCTAGAGTAACAGACATATGGAACGTGTTGCCAAGTTAGGTCCTTAAATCAGGCTTTTATAAACTAGTTCAGGAGGAAAGGAGGCATATTTTATTTCTACAGAAATGGGCAGGGGGAATTGAAGGAGGTGGTGTCCAGCTAACCCCAAAGGAGGGAAAGTTTATTAGACTAAGTGGCCTTTTCCTTTTCTGTAATGCATTCAGTTCATAACTAAGAACTCACTTTGCAAAAAGATAACCAAATCCAAGCCTTGCTTCCAAGTATGTGTTAACGCTTTCATTTCAGGTGATCAAATTCAGATAGGAGCCTAAGTTGTTGCTTAGCTAGTAAACCAGCTAAGCAAGAGTCTGTGGTACTGTGTGTGATAGGAGGGAGGAGAGCTCAATTTTTAGGCTGGAGAGCACATATCCCACACGGACCTCTTTTGCAACAGAGTAGGGGTCCAAGAATCCACTTAAGGCAAAAGAATGCTGCCATGTTAAACCCTTGGCTGTGAGCCTCAGTCAACTGCCAGCATCAACAATCACTTTTCCCATGAAAAAGAACATTTTCTGCTCTGGCAATGTGAGCCTTGCCTGCTTTCAAATCAAGGCAGACTGTGCTGATACAGGGACATGGCTTTGCAGTGCCAACCTACACTGCATTGAAGTATCTGTAAACCCTCACCTCCTTTCTGCTTACCTCTGAGCTCTCATGAGGTCCTGTCTGTTTTCTTTTCCTCGTGTTCTTTTTTTTTTCCCTTCCTTTGGGTGTAGGCTCCTGAAGTATATGCATTTAACCTTGAGCATTGCTCAGATGTGGCCCATCTCCTTCTGCTTGAAGTCATCTGGCTAAATATGAGTGTTGGTGGAAAGGAGAATTTTAAACAGGACTCTTGATTCAGAAGGTTTTGCAACTGCCACACCTGTGTGTTCCATGTGCTTTTGTAAAGGGAAAAAGAACAAGAGAGAGAAATGTGATGGCTTACAGTAGAAATGGGGTAGATTGGTTTTTTAAATCTAAAAAAAGAGGAAAGAATCTAGTTTGTGTGCATTACTATCTTTTAGAGTGCTCAGAAACATAAAATACATAACTGTGTACTTTATGTCCATGTTTCCTAGTAGAACTACTGACGTCCTACATGCTTGGTCAATCCCTAGAGGAGCATTAGAGCTGGTCATAGTGCTGTGCCCATTGCTCCTCACTGCTTTTGGACATTTTCTGTTGTACTTTGTAGGTAGAGAGATTCACTGTCCTCACAAAAACACCTCAAAGCTGTTTTCTTACATAAAAAAGAGTTTTTCTACCTGACTTTTTTTGCTGTCCTTTCTGTCAGAAATTAAATTTAAACACGAAACGCAAAATTAAGTTATTCATTTGGGATCTACATGTAGCCTACCTATATGATCATAGTGTGCAAGGAACTTCAACAGAAGGATGCCCAAATGAACATCTCATGACTATTGTGTTGGCTGAGGTATACTCACATCTTTTCTTTCGGGGAAAAACAATGCATTAACCCTAAGAGGGTTTGGAATAGACAAAATGTGTTTTCCAGCCACCTTATTCATGACCAAGAAAGCAGCAAACTGTTTTCCTAACAGCTTCTGCATACTCCTTCCTGCCTTTGCTTAGAGAAGGAGATTCTGCATGATGAAGACAAGTTGATGATAAGAACCAAGCTGCACTGGGTTGTTGGCAGAGACACCTAAAGAATCACTGAACTATTTACTCTATTCAGTAATTTAGCAGCTGAAAGGTATTTTTGCAATACAGTGAACCGCAGTGGTTTTCATTCATGCTAATAACCAAGTCAAGTTCTCCCTATAGCAATCTCCACACACTAACAGGATAAATCTCACCTCTGTGCCAGGTGGAAAATCATTGCTCCATCAGTTGTGTAGCTAGTTACATTTGCCCAGGTCTACTGTCCTAGAAATATGGAGTGAGTCAAACCCAAAGAGTTATTAGAAGTTTCCAGACTTTGTGCTTCTCCTTCCTAGCTGCTAAAACTGAAGAAGTCTTCATTTAGGGTTTAAAAATCAAATCCACCTGAGAAGGGGCAAAGGTAATTTTTGTCATTATTAGAGCTGCTCAATCAATGTATTTTTTTCTAGTAAATTATTTGGTTTAATAATCCTTTCCTATTTCTTAGCTGGTCCTTACAATTGCAAGCGTGTTCCTTGTTTACAAACACTTATCTTATGATTTAAGGACATAAATCCTGAGCTGTATTCAAAATACCTCTACTCTGATGAGTAGCTTTTTTAGACCTGTTTGGATTTGTCTAGCTCATGCAGTACTTGGGTGGATGGTCAGAACTAGTTTAGAAGGAAGAATAAACTCAAGCTGTTGGTAATACAAGGAATGGCCAGACTGAAGAAAACATTGAAACTTATTGCATTTATCTAGTTTTAGACAGTCTTTTGAATGAACACTTCCCAGTTGCTGCTGAACAGAGGTTGGATATTTCAGCTACCCTGCATCTGTGAATACAAATACCCTTAGCAATGCATTTTTGTGCTGTTGTTTGGAGAGGTTATCACACGTATCAAATATGCTCAATCACTTTCTTCTGTGGCCACAGGAAGGTTTGTTTTGGCAATGTTGTGAAGATCCTTGGTTAGTATTGGCTTCGGTGCTGATTGAGGCTGAGATTTCATCTGCTGTTCCCCTCAGTATTTTATTCTTAATTGATGTTTTGAGTGAGTTCTGAAACCAAAAAAGTAAGTTCAGGATTAAAGTTGAGCATAATCTGTTACTGTAAAAGTCTACTGTTTGGTAGTTGGATTTTCTGTGTTCTGAGGATACACAGGCTAACATCAGGACTTGGAGAAATCATTATCCCCAGAATGTCCCAGTGACACCATCCATCATTTAAAAACCTGTCTGGAAGAACTTCATGTGACTGATTCCTATTCTATTGGTATTTAGGTATGTTTTGGCCCTTTATATCAGTGGTAACATAAACAAGGTCTCAAACAATGTGCAAATGACATAATATATAATATATTTTGTCACTATATACAATATAATCCTACTGCTAAAGCTTTTCTCTACTGTTGAATTCTTGCATGCAGGGATCAGTCCTTTCCTTTCTGTAACAATAATCTAACTTAACCCCAACCTGTAGGTAAAGATCTTAAAATAACAAATGTTAAAAATATGTCACACTAATTTAAAGGAAAAATAGCATATGGAATTTAGGATAAGAGCATGTGGGGGGAAAAGTATCCCATTTATACTGAAGACTAGGCTTAGAAGGCACAGTGTGACTGACAGTCTGTGCACCTCCTCAGCTGGTGATTGGATAATGCCACTGAGAATATTTTAAATGAACAAAAAGTGCTTTTGGCCTCCTTATGAAGTGCTTTTAGAGCAACACAGAGCTGAAAAGCCACTCCCTGCAGCTGCAGTGGAGACATGAAGAAAGCAGCTGCAAGGTTTTTTTTTTTTTTTTCGCATTTCATACTCTTGTGCCTTGAAAAGAGGAATGCTGGAAGGGAGCTGCTGTAGGATCACTCACCTACAGGGCACGGACCAAGCCAGCAATCCTTGCCCGGGCAGAAGTCCTATTGATGGATTCCAGTTTTTCTGTGAAGCTGCAGCCTTTGTTTTCAAAGGGAAGGCTGGCTTTTGAGCACAAGGAGAGAGCAATAGCCTGCCAGCTGTGAGCTGGGCCGTGACCCTTTGTGTGTGCACTTGCTGCAGTCTTTGTGGTGGGAGTGAGAGATTTCAGCTGATGGAGGACTGAGCAAACACAGTTTACCCTGGACTGTTTTCACAGGATTCATGCTTTCCCCAGGGCCTGTCTCAGTGTTAGTGGAGTGCAGTGGGTGAAGACATGGTCTCTCTTCCACAACCAGTTTGTTTTGCTCAGTGTCCCTTCAGGAAAGGCATCCTGAAGTGTGCCAGCCCCTGAGAAAAGCTTGATCCTGACTTGAAGATCCAAGACTAGCTGTCTCAGAACAAACATCTCTTTCTGTCCTCCAATTTAAAGCCTAGTAGGCAATTTCTCTTAAAAGTGGCAGAAAGAAGTCTCCAAGTTACATTATTCCGATGTGTCTTGTAAAAAGTAGGTAGTGAGGTAGAGGAGAAAGACCTTATATGTGTTGCCACTGGGGAAAAAACTGGGGTTTGAGCTCACTGTGTGTGAAATCCCAGAGGCTCCGCATGAAAGAACCTTCAATAATACCATAAACTGGAAGGAACTTTTATCAGCGCATGCATATTTCAAAACACAAGGGAACCTGACCATGATAAACAAACCCAGAGAAAACCAGTTTTCACACATTCTGTTGCTCACTGATGTTTATTTATTTCTGTTATTATTAATTGGAGAATAAAATAGCTGATGCTAATAGCAGCACTAGTCTAAAAGTGAAATCCATGAGAACCTGTGGAGTTAGATATTTAAGATGCTCTATTGCATCTAACCTTCCTGGAATGGACTCATTCAGAAAATCACAGAATATCCTGAGTTGTTAAAGGACCCACAAGGATCATCAGAGGCAGAAGGAAGGTGAAAGAGAATCCTGAAAAACTTCAGTGCTCCATGTTGAGGGCTCAGAAGTTCACACACCTGCTGCTCGCTCAGCTTCAGCTGGATTGAACAGACAGGAAGGTGGACTTTCCTTCATATCATTCCCTTGTGCTAAGAGAGTTTTCTTTCCTGTGCTCCAGCTCACCTAATTAATTTTTATCTGAATCTGATCCGAACTATCTGAGTTTCTGCTTTCACAACTGCTCAAAAAACTTTCCAATGACATTTCCCTTTCCTCCTGCATCTGCCTGGGCCAGTAGCAGCTTGAGAAGAGCCTCTTAAAAATGTATCTATATTTCTTCCTCTTGGAATTAGTACGTGAGTTTAAGATAATGAGTCAAAGAAGTTTTTAAGCTATTTTAAATCTACATTAAGTCCTTTCAAATCTAGACTTGAATTTTGAAACTTGAAAAATCATTTACGGCTCATTCTCCATCCCATGGGGAAACTTGGAAGGACGTGGAGGATAAAAGCACTGTCTTCAAGATATTCCTGTGCTCAATAGAGACCCAAATTTTGCTTAGAGAAGATAAAAATTCTAGCTAATGTATGGGGATTACAGGCTGGGGGATATTAGACCAGTGTTTTAAAAAAGCCACAAATATTTGGTTTGTGATTTACACATAAATCCATGAAGACTTTGTAAACAACTGGTAGCAACAATCAGGTTTTGCAGAGAAGAAAATAAAGCCCATTTCCTCCACATCAAGAAAGGCAGGACTGAGAATGATAACTGAAGTTCTCAAATGGATATGAAACCATGCAATGACCCAGAGTGACCCACGTAATGAATCACATAACAGGAAATAAAATAGCAACAAACTATCTTGGAGGAGTTGGGCCTTTGCTTTTATTCCTTTGAGGTTTGTCTAGATGGTCATTAGATATCATCTTTAATAACGAATTATTGCTGAATTTAGATCAGGCAGTGCCATTTCACCAGATATTTTTTCCTCATTAATACCCTCAATTATGAAACAAGTTCATTAAAATTCTATTTCATTTGCTAGCTGTTGACTCTCAGGCCACTCTTTTCTAATTGAGCTTTAAAATTTTACTGGGTTTTTTTGTTGTTGTTGTTGTTTTGGTTTGTGGTTTCTTATTTGCGTGTGTCTTTTTGGTGGTGTGGGTGTGTTTTTTTTTT